>JAUNZM010001867.1:0-93449 GCA_033459285.1 Clamator glandarius
GCAAACTTCGGGTAATTGCCCCCCCAGTTTTGAGGAGCTATCTCAAAACGATGGACATTTTCTCCAAATTTTGTTAATTGTCGCCGGATTTGGGGTAACTGTCACCAAATTTTGAGTCATTTTCACAAGATTTCTTATCGTTTTCATCCAATTTTGTATAATTGTCCCCAAATTAGGGTCACTTTCCTGACATTTAGAGTAATTGTGCTCATAGGTTTGGTAACGGCCGCAAAATGTGGAGCATTCTCTCAAAATGTTGGGCAACCGTCTCCCACTGTTGGGTAATTGTCCCTAAAATTCTTGTAGTTTGCCACGCATTTTGCGTAATTGTCACCAGATTTTGAATAATCCTTATGAAATTTGGGGTAACTGCCTCCAAATTTGGGATAATTTTGCCACAATTTGTGTAATTCTCTCCATATTTCAGGTAATTGTGGCCAAAAATTTGTGGTAATTGTCGGCAAAATGTTGGGTAATTTGCCACAAATTTTGAGAAATTGTCCCAAAGTCTTGGGAAATTGCCTCCAAATTTTGAGTAATTTTCCCAAATCCTCTTGTAATAGTCCCCGGGTTTAGGGTAAGTGCGCCCGAGTTTATGGGAGTTGTCTCAGAATTTTGAGTAACTGTCCCCAAATATCTTGTCATTTTCCTCAAATTTTGTGCAGATGTCCCAGACTATATCTAATTATCCCCAAATGTGGGGTAATTGTCCTCCAGTTTTAAGTAATTGCCACAACATTTCTTACGATTTTACCTCGATTTTTGTATAATTGTCCCCAGTCTCGGGTAATTTTCCTCAAGTTTAGAGTAAATGTCTGCAGATTTGGGGTATTTGCCAGCAAAATCTGGACAGTCGTCTCCAAATCAGGCGTAATTTTCCACCAATTTTGTGTAATTACCCCCAAATCTTTCATCATTTTCTCCATACCCTGGGTCATTTCCCCCAAATCGAGGTAAATGTCAGACTATTTTGAGTCATGTTCTCCAAATGTTGGGCAATTGTCTCCCAGTTTGGCGTAATTGTCTCAAACTCTTGGGTAATTGTCCTCCAATTTTAGGCAATTGTCCACAAACTTTGAGGAATTATCTCCAGATTTTGGGTAAGTGTCCAAAAATTGGAGTTGGGTTTGGGGTTAGTGTTTTATGGTTGGGGTTAGGGTGTTGTCTCCACATTTGGGGTAATTGTCCCCACATTTGGGTAATTGTCCCCAGATTTTAAGTCATTTCCTCCAAACTTGGGGTCATTACTCCCAAGTTTTCAGTAATTGTGCACAAATTTGAAATAACTGCCTAAAAACTTCTAGTAATCGTCGCCCGCCAGGTTTTGAGTCATTAGCCCCAGATTTGTAATAATCGTCGCAAATTGTTGAGGCGTTTTGCCAAATTCTTAGGCATTGTCTCAAAATTGTGTGTATCTTACCACAAATTTTGTGTCATTTTCCCGAAAATTTGTGTAATTGTCCCAAATTCTCGGTAACTGTAACCAAATTTTGAGTAATTGTCTTCTAATTTGTCTCCAAGTTATGGGCAATGGTGATTCAAGACTTTAAAATGTTCCACAAGTTTCATGTATTTGTCTCTACAGTTTTGATAGTTGTGTTCCTATGGAGGGAAATTGTCACCAAACGTTGGGTAATTGACCCCAAATTCTAAGTAATTGTCTCCAATTTTGGCGTAATTGTCTCCAAACGGTGTGTCGTTTTCGACAAATGTTGGGGAAATTGTCCCTAAATAGGGGGTCATTTTGCCCCAAGTTTTAGTAATTGTCCCCAAATTTTCTGTCGTTTTCCCAAATTTCAGCAATTGTCTCCAAATTTGGGTAATTGTCCCCAAATCCTGAGTAACTGTCTCCAAATTTTGGGTAATTGGCCCAACATGTTTAATAATTTTCCTCAAATTTGGTGTATTTGTCCCCAAATGGTGGATAATTGTCCCCAAATGTCGGATAATTTTCACCCGATTTGGGGTTATTGCCTCAAAATTTTAGGTAAGTTTGCTCACATTTTTAGTAATTGTAACCCCCTGGTTGGGTAATTGTCACCAAATTTTGAGTACTTTTTCCCAAATTTTGAGTCATTCTCTCCAAATTTGGGGTAATTGCCCTCAAATTTTGAGTAATTCTCTCCCAATTTTGGGTAATCCTCCTCAGATTTTCCGTAACTGTCTCCAAATTTTGGGAAATTATCCGCAAACTTCGGATAATTGCTCCCCCAGTTTTGAGGAGCTATCTCAAAACGATGGACATTTTCTCCAAATTTTGTTAATTGTCGCCGGATTTGGGGTAACTGTCACCAAATTTTGAGTCATTTTCACAAGATTTCTTATCGTTTTCATCCAATTTTGTATAATTGTCCCCAAATTAGGGTCACTTTCCTGACATTTAGAGTAATTGTGCTCATAGGTTTGGTAACGGCAGCAAAATGTGGAGCATTCTCTCAAAATGTTGGGCAACCGTCTCCCACTGTTGGGTAATTGTCCCTAAAATTCTTGTAGTTTGCCACGCATTTTGCGTAATTGTCACCAGATTTTGAATAATCCTTATGAAATTTGGGGTAACTGTCTCCAAATTTGGGATATTTTGCCACAATTTGTGTAATTCTCTCCATATTTCAGGTAATTGTGGCCAAAAATTTGTGGTAATTGTCGGTAAAATGTTGGGTAATTTGCCACAAATTTTGAGAAATTGTCCCAAAGTCTTGGGAAATTGCCTCCAAATTTTGAGTAATTTTCCCAAATCCTCTTGTAATAGTCCCCGGGTTGAGGGTAAGTGCGCCCGAGTTTATGGGAGTTGTCTCAGAATTTTGAGTAACTGTCCCCAAATATCTTGTCATTTTCCTCAAATTTTGTGCAGATGTCCCAGACTTTCTCTAATTATCCCCAAATGTGGGGTAATTGTCCTCCAGTTTTAAGTAATTGTCACAACATTTCTTACGATTTTACCTCGATTTTTGTATAATTGTCCCCAGTCTCGGGTAATTTTCCTCAAGTTTAGAGTAAATGTCTGCAGATTTGGGGTATTTGCCAGCAAAATCTGGACAGTCGTCTCCAAATCAGGCGTAATTTTCCACCAATTTTGTGTAATTACCCCCAAATCCTTCATCATTTTCTCCATACCCTGGGTCATTTCCCCCAAATCGAGGTAAATGTCAGACTATTTTGAGTCATGTTCTCCAAATGTTGGGCAATTGTCTCCCAGTTTGGCGTAATTGTCTCAAACTCTTGGGTAATTGTCCTCCAATTTTAGGCAATTGTCCACAAACTTTGAGGAATTATCTCCAGATTTTGGGTAAGTGTCCAAAAATTGGAGTTGGGTTTGGGGTTAGTGTTTTATGGTTGGGGTTAGGGTGTTGTCTCCACATTTGGGGTAATTGTCCCCAAATTTGGGTAATTGTCCCCAGATTTTAAGTCATTTCCTCCAAACTTGGGGTCATTACTCCCAAGTTTTCAGTAATTGTGCACAAATTTGAAATAACTGCCTAAAAACTTCTAGTAATCGTCGCCCGCCAGGTTTTGAGTCATTAGCCCCAGATTTGTAATAATCGTCGCAAATTGTTGAGGCGTTTTGCCAAATTCTTAGGCATTGTCTCAAAATTGTGTGTATCTTCCCACAAATTTTGTGTCATTTTCCCGAAAATTTGTGTAATTGTCCCAAATTCTCGGTAACTGTAACCAAATTTTGAGTAATTGTCTTCTAATTTGTCTCCAAGTTATGGGCAATGGTGATTCAAGACTTTAAAATGTTCCACAAGTTTCATGTATTTGTCTCTACAGTTTTGATAGTTGTGTTCCTACGGAGGGAAATTGTCACCAAACGTTGGGTAATTGACCCCAAATTCTAAGTAATTGTCTCCAATTTTGGCGTAATTGTCTCCAAACGGTGTGTCGTTTTCGACAAATGTTGGGGAAATTGTCCCTAAATAGGGGGTCATTTTGCCCCAAGTTTTAGTAATTGTCCCCAAATTTTCTGTCGTTTTCCCAAATTTCAGCAATTGTCTCCAAATTTGGGTAATTGTCCCCAAATCCTGAGTAACTGTCTCCAAATTTTGGGTAATTGGCCCAACATGTTTAATAATTTTCCTCAAATTTGGTGTATTTGTCCCCAAATGGTGGATAATTGTCCCCAAATGTCGGATAATTTTCACCCGATTTGGGGTTATTGCCTCAAAATTTTAGGTAAGTTTGCCCACATTTTTAGTAATTGTCCCCCCCTTGTTGGGTAATTGTCACCAAATTTTGAGTACTTTTTCCCAAATTTTGAGTCATTCTCTCCAAATTTGGGGTAATTGCCCTCAAATTTTGAGTCATTCTCTCCCAATTTTGGGTAATCCTCCTCTAATTTTCGGTAACTCTCTCCAAATTTCGGGAAATTATCTGCAAACTTCGGGTAATTGCCCCCCCAGTTTTGAGGAGCTATCTCAAAACGATGGACATTTTCTCCAAATTTTGTGAATTGTCGCCGGATTTGCGGTAACTGTCACCAAATTTTGAGTCATTTTCACAAGATTTCTTATCGTTTTCATCGAATTTTGTATCATTGTTCCCAAATTAGGGTCACTTTCCTGAAATTGAGATTAATTGTGCTCATAGGTTTGGTAACTGCCGCAAAATGTGGAGCATTCTCTCAAAATGTTGGGCAACCGTCTCCCACTGTTGGGTAATTGTCCCTAAAATTCTTGTAGTTTGCCACGCATTTTGCGTAATTGTCACCAGATTTTGAATAATCCTTATGAAATTTGGGGTAACTGCCTCCAAATTTGGGGTAATTTTGCCAAAATTTGTGTAATTCTCTCCATATTTCAGGTAATTGTGGCCAAAAATTTGTGGTAATTGTCGGCATAATGTTGGGTAATTTGCCACAAATTTTGAGAAATTGTCCCAAAGTCTTGGGAAATTGCCTCCAAATTTTGAGTAATTTTCCCAAATCCTCTTGTAATAGTCCCGGGGTTGAGGGTAAGTGCGCCCGAGTTTATGAGAGTTGTCTCAGAATTTTGAGTAACTGTCCCCAAATATCTTGTCATTTTCCTCAAATTTTGTGCAGATATCCCGGACCTTCTCTAATTATCCCCAAATGTGGGTTAATTGTCCTCCAGTTTTAAGTAATTGCCACAACATTTCTTACGATTTTACCTCGATTTTTGTATAATTGTCCCCAGTCTCGGGTAATTTTCCTCAAGTTTAGAGTAAATGTCTGCAGATTTGGGGTATTTGCCAGCAAAATCTGGACAGTCGTCTCAAAATCAGGCATAATTTTCCACCAGTTTTCTGTAATTGTCCCCAAATCTTGCATCATTTTCTCCAAACCCTGGGTAATTTCCCCCAAATCGAGGTAAATGTCAGACTATTTTGAGTCATGTTCTCCAAATGTTGGGCAATTGTCTCCCAGTTTGGGGTAATTGTCTCAAACTCTTGGGTAATTGTCCTCCAATTTTACGCAATTGTCCACAAATTTTGAGGAATTATCTCCAGATTTTGGGTAAGTGTCCAAATATTGGAGTTGGGTTTGGGGTTAGTGTTTTATGGTTAGGGGTAGGGTGTTGTCTCCACATTTGGGGTAATTGTCCCCAAATTTGGGTAATTGTCCCCAGATTTTAAGTCATTTCCTCCAAACTTGGGGTCATTACTCCCCAATTACTCAGTAATTGTGCACAAATTTGAAATAACTGCCTAAAAACTTCTAGTAATGGTCGCCTACCAGGTTTTGAGTCATTAGCCCCAGATTTGTAATAATCGTCGCAAATTGTTGAGGCGTTTTGCCAAATTTTTAAGCATTGTCTCAAAATTGTGTGTATCTTCCCACAAATTTTGTGTCATTTTCCCAAAAATTTGTGTAATTGTCCCAAATTCTCGGTAACTGTAACCAAATTTTGAGTAATTGTCTTCTAATTTGTCTCAAAGTTATGGGCAATGGTGATTCAAGTCATTAAAATCTTCCACAAGTTTCGTGTATTTGTCTCTACAGTTTTGATAGTTGTGTTCCTACGGAGGGAAATTGTCACCAAACGTTGGGTAATTGACCCCAAATTCTAAGTAATTGTCTCCAATTTTGGCGTAATTGTCTCCAAACGGTGTGTCCTTTTCGACAAATGTTGGGAAATTGTCCCTAAATAGGGGGTCATTTTGCCCCAGTTTTTAGTAATTGTCCCCAAATTTTCTGTCGTTTTCCCAAATTTCAGCAATAGTCTCCAAATTTGGGTAATTGTCCCCAAATCCTGAGTAACTGTCTCCAAATTTTGGGTAATTGGCCCAACATGTCTAATAATTTTCCTCAAATTTGGTGTATTTGTTCCCAAATGGTGGATAATTGTCCCCAAATGTCGGATAATTTTCACCCGGTTTGGGTTTATTGCCTCAAAATTTTAGGTAAGTTTGCCCACATTTTTAGTAATTGTAACCCCCTAGTTTGGTAATTGTCACCAAATTTTGAGTACTTTTTCCCAAATTTTGAGTCATTCTCTCCAAATTTGGGGTAATCCTCCTCAAATGTTGAGTAATTCTCCCCGGATTTTGGGTAATCCTCCTCAAATTTTTGGTAAGTGTCTCCAAATTTCGGGAAATTATCCGCAAACTTCGGGTAATTGCCCCCCCAGTTTTGAGGAGCTATCTCAAAATGATGGACATTTTCTCCAAATTTTGTTAATTGTTGCCGGATTTGGGGTAACTGTCACCAAATTTTGAGTCATTTTCACAAGATTTCTTATCGTTTTCATCGAATTTTGTATCATTGTCCCCAAATTAGGGTCACTTTCCTGAAATTGAGAGTAATTGTGCTCATAGGTTTGGTAACTGCCGCAAAATGTGGAGCATTCTCTCAAAATGTTGGGCAACCGTCTCCCACTGTTGGGTAATTGTCCCTAAAATTCTTGTAGTTTGCCACGCATTTTGCGTAATTGTCACCAGATTTTGAATAATCCTAATGAAATTTGGGGTAACTGCCTCCAAATTTGGGGTAATTTTGCCACAATTTGTGTAATTCTCTCCATATTTCAGGTAATTGTGGCCCAAAATTTGTGGTAATTGTCGGCAAAATGTTGGGTAATTTGCCACAAATTTTGAGAAATTGTCCCAAAGTCTTGGGAAATTGCCTCCAAATTTTGAGTAATTTTCCCAAATCCTCTTGTAATAGTCCCCGGGTTTAGGGTAAGTGTGCCCGAGTTTACGGGAGTTGTCTCAGAATTTTGAGTAACTGTCCCCAAATATCTTGTCATTTCCCTCAAATTTTGTGCAGATGTCCCAGACCTTCTCTAATTATCCCCAAATGTGGGGTAATTGTCCTCCAGTTTTAAGTAATTGCCACAACATTTCTTACGATTTTACCTCGATTTTTGTAGAATTGTCCCCAGTCTCGGGTCATTTTCCTCAAGTTTAGAGTAAATGTCTGCAGATTTGGGGTATTTGCCAGCAAAATCTGGACAGTCGTCTCAAAAACAGGCGTAATTTTCCACCAATTTTGTGTAATTGTCCCCAAATCTTTCATCATTTTCTCCAAACCCTGGGTCATTTCCCCCAAATCGAGGTAAATGTCAGACTATTTTGAGTCATGTTCTCCAAATGTTGGGCAATTGTCTCCCAGTTTGGGGTAATTGTCTCAAACTCTTGGGTAATTGTCCTCCAATTTTACGCAATTGTCCACAAACTTTGAGGAATTATCTCCAGATTTTGGGTAAGTGTCCAAAACTTGGAGTTGGGTTTGGGGTTAGTGTTTTATGGTTAGGGTTAGGGTGTTGTCTCCACATTTGGGGTAATTGTCCCCAAATTTGGGTAATTGTCCCCAGATTTTAAGTCATTTCCTCCAAACTTGGGGTCATTACACTTAAGTTTTCAGTAATTGTGTACAAGTTTGAAATAACGGCCTAAAAACTTCTAGTAATGGTTGGCCGCTAGGTTTTGAGTCATTAGCCCCAGATTTGTAATAATCGTTGCAAATTGTTGAGGCGTTTTGCCAAATTCTTAGGCATTGTCTCAAAATTGTGTGTATCTTCCCACAAATTTTGTGTCATTTTCCCGAAAATTTGTGTAATTGTCCCAATTTCTCGGTAACTGTAACCAAATTTGGAGTAATTGTCTTCTAATTTGTCTCAAAGTTATGGGCAATGGTGATTCAAGTCATTAAAATCTTCCACAAGTTTCGTGTATTTGTCTCTACAGTTTTGATAGTTGTGTTCCTACGGAGGGAAATTGTCACCAAACGTTGGGTAATTGACCCCAAATTCTAAGTAATTGTCTCCAATTTTGGCGTAATTGTCTCCAAACGGTGTGTCGTTTTCGACAAATGTTGGGGAAATTGTCCCTAAATAGGGGGTCATTTTGCCCCAAGTTTTAGTAATTGTCCCCAAATTTTCTGTCGTTTTCCCAAATTTCAGCAATTGTCTCCAAATGTGGGTAATTGTCCCCAAATCCTGAGTAACTGTCTCCAAATTCTGGGTAATTGGCCCAACATGTCTAATAATTTTCCTCAAATTTGGTGTATTTGTCCCCAAATGGTGGATAATTGTCCCCAAATGTTGGATAATTTTCACCCGAGTTGGGGTTATTGCCTCAAAATTTTAGGTAAGTTTGCTCACATTTTTAGTAATTGTAACCCCCTGGTTGGGTAATTGTCACCAAATTTTGAGTACTTTTTCCCAAATTTTGAGTCATTCTCTGCAAATTTGGGGTAATTGCCCTCAAATTGTGAGTAATTCTCTCCCAATTTTGGGTAATCCTCCTCTAATTTTTGGTAAGTGTCTCCAAATTTCGGGAAATTATCTGCAAACTTCAGGTAATTGCCCCCCCAGTTTTGAGGAGCTATCTCAAAACGATGGACATTTTCTCCAAATTTTGTTAATTGTCGCCGGATTTGGGGTAACTGTCACCAAATTTTGAGTCATTTTCACAAGATTTCTTATCGTTTTCATCGAATTTTTTATCATTGTCCCCAAATTAGGGTCACTTTCCTGAAATTTAGAGTAATTGTGCTCATAGGTTTGGTAACGTCCGCAAAATGTGGAGCATTCTCTCAAAATGTTGGTCAACCATCTCCCACTATTGGTTAATTGTCCCTAAAATTCTTGTAGTTTGCCACGCATTTTGCGTAATTGTCACCAGATTTTGAATAATCCTTATGAAATTTGGGGTAACTGCCTCCAAATTTGGGGTAATTTTGCCAAAATTTGTGTAATTCTCTCCATATTTCAGGGAATTGTGGCCCAAAATTTGTGGTAATTGTCGGCAAAATATTGGGCAACTTGCCACAAATTTTGAGAAATTGTCCCAAAGTCTTGGGAAATTGCCTCCAAATTTTGAGTAATTTTCCCAAATCCTCTTGTAATAGTCCCTGGGTTGAGGGTAAGTGCGCCCGAGTTTATGGGAGTTGTCTCAGAATTTTGAGTAATTGTCCCCAAATATCTTGTCATTTTCCTCAAATTTTGTGCAGATGTCCCAGACTTTCTCTAATTATCCCCTAATGTGGGGTAATTGTCCTCCAGTTTTAAGTAATTGCCACAACATTTCTTACGATTTTACCTCGATTTTTGTATAATTGTCCCCAGTGTCGGGTAATTTTCCTCAAGTTTAGAGTAAATGTCTGCAGATTTGGGGTATTTGCCAGCAAAATCTGGACAGTCGTCTCCAAATCAGGCGTAATTTTCCACCAATTTTGTGTAATTGTCCCCAAATCTTGCATCATTTTCTCCAAACCCTGGGTAATTTCCCCCAAATCGAGGTAAATGTCAGACTATTTTGAGTCATCTTCTCCAAATGTTGGGCAATTGTCTCCCAGTTTGGGGTAATTGTCTCAAACTCTTGGGTAATTGTCCTCCAATTTTAGGCAATTGTCCACAAACTTTGAGGAATTATCTCCAGATTTTGGGTAAGTGTCCAAAAATTGGAGTTGGGTTTGGGGTTAGTGTTTTATGGTTAGGGGTAGGGTGTTGTCTCCACATTTGGGGTAATTGTCCCCAAATTTGGGTAATTGTCCCCAGATTTTAAGTAATTTCCTCCAAACTTGGGGTCATTACTCCCCAATTACTCAGTAATTGTGCACAAATTTGAAATAACTGCCTAAAAACTTCTAGTAATCGTCGACCGCCAGGTTTTGAGTCATTAGCCCCAGATTTGTAATAATCGTCGCAAATTGTTGAGGCGCTTTGCCAAATTCTTCGGCATTGTCTCAAAATTGTGTGTATCTTCCCACAAATTTTGTGTCATTTTCCCGAAAATTTGTGTAATTGTCCCAATTTCTCGGTAACTGTAACCAAATTTTGAGTAATTGTCTTCTAACTTGTCTCCAAGTTATGGGTAATGTTGATTCAAGACATTAAAATCTTCCACAAGTTTCGTGTATTTGTCTCTACAGTTTTGATAGTTGTGTTCCTGCGGAGGGAAATTGTCACCAAACGTTGGGTAATTGACCCCAAATTCTAAGTAATTGTCTCCAATTTTTGCGTAATTGTCTCCAAACGGTGTGTCGTTTTTGACAAATGTTGGGAAATTGTCCCTAAATAGGGGGTCATTTTGCTCCAAGTTTTAGTATTTGTCCCCAAATTTTCTGTCGTTTTCACAAATTTCAGCAATTGTCTCCAAATTTGGGTAATTGTCCCCAAATCCTGAGTAACTCTCTCCAAATTTTGGGTAATTGGACCAACATGTCTAATAATTTTCCTCAAATTTGGTCAATTTGTCCCCAAATGGTGGATAATTGTCCCCAAATGTCGCATAATTTTCACCCGATTTGGGGTTATTGCCTCAAAATTTTTGGTAAGTTTGCTCACATTTTTAGTAATTGTAACCCCCTGGTTGGGTAATTGTCACCAAATTTTGAGTACTTTTTCCCAAATTTTGAGTCATTCTCTCCAAATTTGGGGTAATTGCCCTCAAATTGTGAGTAATTCTCTCCCAATTTTGCGTAATCCTCCTCAAATTTTCGGTCACTGTCTCCAAATTTCGGGAAATTATCCGCAAACTTCGGGTAATTGCCCCCCCAGTTTTGAGGAGGTATCTCAAAACGATGGACATTTTCTCCAAATTTTGTTAATTGTCCCCGGATTTGGGGTAACTGTCACCAAATTTTGAGTCATTTTCACAAGATTTCTTATCGTTTTCATCCAATTTTGTATCATTGTCCCCAAATTAGGGTCACTTTCCTGAAATTTAGAGTAATTGTGCTCATAGGTTTGGTAACTGCCGCAAAATGTGGAGCATTCTCTCAAAATGTTGGGCAACCGTCTCCCACTGTTGGGTAATTGTCCCTAAAATTCTTGTAGTTTGCCACGCATTTTGCGTAATTGTCACCAGATTTTGAATCATCCTTATGAAATTTGGGGTAACTGCCTCCAAATTTGGGGTAATTTTGCCACAATTTGTGTAATTCTCTCCATATTTCAGGTAATTGTGGCCAAAAATTTGTGGTAATTGTCGGCAAAATTTTGGGTAATTTACCACAAATTTGAGAAATTGTCCCAAAGTCTTGGGAAATTGCCTCCAAATTTTGAGTAATTTTCCCAAATCCTCTTGTAATAGCGCCCGGGTTGAGGGTAAGTGCGCCCGAGTTTATGGGAGTTGTCTCAGAATTTTGAGTAACTGTCCCCAAATATCTTGTCATTTTCCTCAAATTTTGTGCAGATGTCCCAGACTTTCTCTAATTATCCCCGAATTTGGTGTAATTATCCTCCAATTTTAAGTAATTGCCACAACATTTCTTGCGATTTTACCTCGATTTTTGTATAATTGTCCCCAGTCTCGGGTAATTTTCCTCAAGTTTAGAGTAAATGTCTGCAGATTTGGGGTATTTGCCAGCAAAATCTGGACAGTCGTCTCAAAATGAGGCGTAATTTTCCACCAATTTTGTGTAATTGTCCCCAAATCTTGCATCATTTTCTCCAAAGCCTGAGTAATTTCCCCCAAATCGAGGTAAATGTCAGACTATTTTGAGTCATGTTCTCCAAATGTTGGGCAATTGTCTCCCAGTTTGGGGTAATTGTCTCAAACTCTTGGATAATTGTCCTCCAATTTTAGGCAATTGTCCACAAACTTTGAGGAATTATCTCCAGTTTTTGGGTAAGTGTCCAAAAATTGGAGTTGGGTTTGGGGTTAGTGTTTTATGGTTAGGGTTAGGGTGTTGTCTCCACATTTGGGGCAATTGTCCCCAGATTTGGGTAATTGTCCCCAGATTTTAAGTCATTTCCTCCAACTTGGGGTCATTACTCCCCAATTACTCAGTAATTGTGCACAAATTTGAAATAACTGCCTAAAAACTTCTAGTAATGGTCGCCCGCCAGGTTTTGAGTCATTAGCCGCAGATTTGTAATAATCGTTGCAAATTGTTGAGGCGTTTTGCCAAATTCTTAGGCATTGTCTCAAAATTGTGTGTATCTTCCCACAAATTTTGTGTCATTTTCCCGAAAATTTGTGTAATTGTCCCAAATTCTCGGTAACTGTAACCAAATTTTGAGTAATTGTCTTCTAATTTGTCTCAAAGTTATGGGCAATGGTGATTCAAGTCATTAAAATCTTCCACAAGTTCCGTGTATTTGTCTCTACAGTTTTGATAGTTGTGTTCCTACGGAGGGAAATTGTCACCAAACGTTGGGTAATTGACCCCAAATTCTAAGTAATTGTCTCCAATTTTGGCGTAATTGTCTCCAAACGGTGTGTCCTTTTCGACAAATGTTGGGGAAATTGTCCCTAAATAGTGGGTCATTTTGCCCCAATTTTTAGTAATTGCCCCCGAATTTTCTGTCGTTTTCCCAAATTTCAGCAGTTGTCCCCAAATTTGGGTAATTGTCCCCAAATCCTGAGTAACTGTCTCCAAATTTGGGGTAATTGGCCCAACATGTCTAATAATTTTCCTCAAATTTGGTGTATTTGTCCCCAAGTGGTGGATAATTGTCCCCAAATGTCGGATAATTTTCACCCAATTTGGGGTTATTGCCTCAAAACTTTTGGTATGTTTCCCACATTTTTAGTAATTGTAACCCCCTGGTTGGGTAATTGTCACCAAATTTTGAGTACTTTTTCCCAAATTTTGAGTCATTCTCTCCTAATTTGGGGTAATTGCCCTCAAATTGTGAGTAATTCTCTCCCAATTTGGGGTAATCCCCCTCAAATTTTCGGTAACTGTCTCCAAATTTTGGGAAATTATCCGCAAACTTCGGGTAATTGCCCCCCAGTTTTGAGGAGCTATCTCAAAACGATGGACATTTTCTCCAAATTTTGTTAATTGTCGCCGTATTTGGGGTAACTGTCACCAAATTTTGAGTCATTTTCACAAGATTTCTTATTGTTTTCATCGAATTTTTTATCATTGTCCCCAAATTAGGGTCACTTTCCTGAAATTTAGAGTAATTGTGCTCATAGGTTTGGTAACGGCCGCAAAATGTGGAGCATTCTCTCAAAATGTTGGGCAACCATCTCCCACTGTTGGGTAATTGTCCCTAAAATTCTTGTAGTTTGCCACGCATTTTGCGTAATTGTCACCAGATTTTGAATAATCCTTATGAAATTAGGGGTAACTGCCTCCAAATTTGGGGTAATTTTGCCAAAATTTGTGTAATTCTCTCCATATTTCAGGTAATTGTGGCCCAAAATTTGTGGTAATTGTCGGCAAAATGTTGGGTAATTTGCCACAAATTTTGAGAAATTGTCCCAAAGTCTTGGGAAATTGCCTCCAAATTTTGAGTAATTTTCCCAAATCCTCTTGTAATAGCGCCCGGGTTTAGGGTAAGTGCGCCCGAGTTTATGGGAGTTGTCTCAGAATTTTGAGTAACTGTCCCCAAATATCTTGTCATTTTCCTCAAATTTTGTGCAGATGTCCCAGACTTTCTCTAATTATCCCCAAATGTGGGGTAATTGTCCTCCAATTTTAAGTAATTGCCACAACATTTCTTACGATTTTACCTCGATTTTTGTATAATTGTCCCCAGTCTTCTTTGGGTGTTACGATTAGTGTTAGGGTTAGTTATAGGATTAAGGTCATTTTTAAGGTTATGGGTAGGGTTAGGGGTTAGGGGTAGATTTAGGGTAATGGTTAGAGTTAGAGTTAAAGTTAGGGTTAAGTTTAGGGGTTAGGGTTAATGTTACAGTTAGGCTTTGTTTTGTGGTTAGGGTTAGAGGTTATGATTAGGGTGAATGTTATTATTAGGTTTAGGTTTAATGTTAGCGTTAGTGTTAGGTGTTATGGTTAGTGTTATGGTTAGGTTTACGGTTTAGGTATATGGTTACTGTTAGTGTAAAGTTAAGGGTTAGGTTTAGGGTTAGTGTTAGGGTTAATATTAGTGTTAGGTTTAGGGTTAAGGTTAGAGTTAGTGTTAGATGTTAGTGTCAGGGTTAGTTTTAGGTTAGGTTTCTTGCTAGATTTAGGATTCGGGTTAGGGTTAGTGTTAGGGTTTGTGTTGGGTTAGGTTTAGGGTTAGTGTTAGGGTTAGGTATAGGTTTAGGATTAGGGGTTTAGGGTTAATGTCTTGTTTAGGGTTAGGGTCGGTCCAATATTAAAATAAGGGTTAGTTTTAGGGTTAGGTTTAGTGTCCCTTTAGGGTTAGGCAATTAGTGTTAGGGCCATTTGGGTTAGTGTTTGGGTAAGGATTAGATTTATGTTTCGGTTTAGTGTCGGCCCACGATTAGGATAAGTGTTAGAGTTATGGTGAATGTTATGTTTATGGGTTAGGGTTAGGGGTTATGGTTTTGTGTTAGTGTTTGTATTAGTGTTAGTGTTGGGGTTAGTGTTTAGGGCAAGGTTTAGGATTTGGATTAAGTTTCAGATTAGACTTAGGTTTTGGGTTAGAGATTAAGGATAGTTTTAGGTTTAGGATTGGACTTTAGTTGTAGAATAAGGGTTAGGATTATGTTTTTTTTTAGGGTTAGGGTTAAGAGTTATGTTCAGAGTGAGTGTTTGGATTATAGTTAGGGATAGGTTTAGGGTTAGGGTTAGGTTTGTGTTAGAGTTAGGTTTAGGATTAGGGTTAGGCATTAGTGTTAGGGTTAGGGTTAGGTTTGGGTTAGGTTTAGGGTTAGGGTTATTGTTAGTGTTATTGTTAGGGTTGGGTTACGTTTAGGGTTAGGGTTAGGGTTAGAGTTAGAGTTATGGTAAGGGGTTAGGGTTAGTGTTAATGTTAAGGTTATAGTTTAGGTTTAAGGTTAGTGTTAGTGTTATGGTTTAGGTTTAGTGTTAGGGTTAGTGTTGGGTTAGGGTTAGGGTTAGGGTTAGATTTATGTTTAGGTTTAGGGTGGGCCCACTATTAGGATAAGGTTTAGAGTTATGCTTAAGTGCAATGTTTATGGGTTAGGTTTTGGGGGTTAGGGTTAGGGGTTAGGGTTTTGTGTTAGTGTTTGGATAAGGGTTTGTGTTAGTGTTGGGGTTAGTGTTTAGGCAAGGTTTACGGTTAGGATTAAGTTTCAGGTTAACCTTAGTTTTTGGGTTAGAGATTAAAGTTATGTTTAGGTTTAGAATTAGATTTTAGTTGTAGAATAAGGGTTAGATTTAGGGTTAGTGTTAGGGTTAGGGTTAAGGGTTATGGTTAGGGTTAGGTTTCGGATTAGGGTTAGGGGGTTAGTGTTAGTGTTAAGGCTAGGGTTAGGTTTAGTGTTATGTTTAGGGTTAGGGTTAGGCTTATGGCTAGGGTTAGTGTTAGGGTTACCGTTAAGATTAGGCTTAGTGTTAGTATTAGGTTTAGGTTTGGATTAGTGTTAGGGTTAGGGTTTTAGGGTTAGTGTTAGGGTTAGGGTTATGTTTAGCGTTGGGTTAGCGTTACGTGCCATTAGCGTTAGGGTTAGGGTTACGCCATTAATCTTTACGTCATTTGGGTTAGGATTAGATTTAAATTTATGGTTAAGGTTATGGTTAGATATATGTTTAGGTTTAGGGTCCACCATTAGGATAAGTGTTAGAGTTATGGTTAATTGTTATGTGTATTCGTTATGGTTAGGTGTTTGGGTTAAGGGTTAGGGTTTTGTGTTAGTGTTTGGATTAAGGTTAGTATAGTTTGGTGTTTAGTGTTTAGGGCAAGGTTTAGAGTTAGGATTAAATTTCATGTTAGGCTTAGTTTTCGAGTTACAGATTAAGGTTAGGTTTAGGATTAGACTTTAGTTGTAGAATAAGTTCTAGCATTAGGGTCAGTGTTAGGGTTATGATTAAGAGTTATGTTTAGATTTAGGGTTTGGAATAAGGTTAGGGATAGGATTAAGGTTTGGGGGTTATAGTTATTGTTAGGGATAGGGTTATGGTTAAAGTTAGGGGTTAGGGTTAGGGTTAGGTTTAGTGTTAGGGTTAGCGTTAGGGTTAAGTTTAGGTTTAGTGTCAGGGTAAGTGTTAGGGTTAGGGTTAGGGTTAGGGTTAGGGTTAGGGCTAGTGTTAGGTTTCGGGTTAGGGTAAGTGTGCCATTAGGGTTAGGGTTAGTGTTAGGCCATTAAGCTTAGGTTCATTTGGGTTAGGATTATGGTTAGGGTTAGGTTTAGGTTAAGGTTTAGGGTTAGGGTTATTGTTAGGGTTATGTGTAGGGTTAGAGTTAGGGTTAGAGTTAGGGTCAGGGTTAGGAGTTATGTTTAGTGTTAGTGTTAGGGTTAAGTTTAGGGTTAGGGGTTAGGGTTAGTGTTAATTTTAGGGTTAGATTTAGATTTTGGGTTAGTGTTAGGGTTAGGTTTAGGTGTTATGGTTAGGGTTGAGTTAGGATTAGGTTTAGGCTAAGTGTTAGGATTCGGTTTAGAGTTAGGTTTAGGGATGTGTTAGGGTTACGTTTAGGGTTAGGGTTAGAGTTAGATTTAGGGGGTTGGGATTATGGTTAGGCTTAGGTTTAGGGTTATTTTTAAGGTGGGGTTAGGGTTAATGTGCCATTAGGGTTAGAGTTAGTGTTAAGGTTAGGCCATTTGACTTAGTGTCATTTGGGTTAGTGTTAGGGTTAGGTTTATGGTTAGGGTTCGGGTCAGATTTATGTTTTAGTTTAGGGTGGGCCCACCATTTAGATAAGGGTTAGAGTTACGGTTAAGTGTTATGTTTATGGGTTATGGTTAGGTGTTAGGGTTAAAGGTTAGGGTTTTGTGTTAGTGTTTGGATTAGGGTTTGTGTTAGAGTTGTGTTTAAAGTTTATGGCAAGGTTTAGGATTAAGTTTCAGGTTAGGCTTAGTTTTTGTGTTAGAGATTAAGGTTAGGTTTAGGTTTAGGATTAGACTTTAGTTGTAGCATAAGGGTTAGGATTAGGGTTCGTGTTAGGGTTAGGGTTAAGAGTTATGTTTAGGGTTAGGGTTTGTGTTAGGGTTAGGGTTTGAATTTGGATTAGGGTTAGGGTTAGGGGGTTAGGGTTAGGGTTAGGTTTAGGGTTAGGGTTGGTCCATAATTAATATAAGGGTTTAGTTTAGGGTTAGGATTAGTGTGCCTTTAGGGCTAGGGTTAGGTTTAGGCCATTAGGCCATTAGTGTTAAGGTTAGGGTTAGGGTTGGGTTACGTTTAGGGTTATGGTTAGAGTTAGAGTTATGGTTAGGGGTTAGGATTAGTGTTAATGTTAAGGTTATGGTTTAGGTAAAGTTAGTGTTAGGGTTATGGTTTATGTTTAGTGTTAGGGTTAGTGTTGGGTTAGGGTTAGGGTTAGATTTATGTTTTGTTTAGGGTGGGCCCACTATTAGGATAAAGTTTAGAGTTATGCTGAAGTGCAATGTTTATGGGTTAGGTTTTGGGGGTTAGGGTTAGGGGTTAGGGTTTTGTGTTAGTGTTTGGATAAGGGTTTGTGTTAGTGTTGGGGTTAGTTTTAGGCAAGGTTTACGGTTAGGATTAAGTTTCAGGTTAACCTTAGTTTTTGGTTTAGAGATTAAGGTTATGTTTAGGTATAGGATTAGATTTTAGTTGTAGAATAAGTGTTAGATTTAGAGTTAGTGTTAGGTTTAGGGTTAAGGGTTATGGTTAGGGTTAGGTTTTGGATTAGGGTTAGGGTTAGGGGGTTAGTGTTAGTGTTAAGGCTAGGGTTAGGTTTAGTGTTATGGTTAGAGTTAGGGGTTAGGGTTAGGCTTATGGCTAGGGTTAGTGTTAGGGTTACCGTTAAGATTAGGCTTAGTGTTAGTATTAGGTTTCGGGTTGGATTAGTGTTAGGGTTAGGGTTTTAGGGTTAGTGTTAGGGTTAGTGTTAGTGTTAGGCTTAGGGTTATGTTTGGGGTTGGGTTAGCGTTACGTGCCATTAGCGTTAGGGTTATGGTTACGCCATTAAGCTTAACTTCATTTGGGTTAGGATTAGATTTGAGTTTATGGTTAGGGTTATGGTTAGATATATGTTTAGGTTTAGGGTCCACCATTAGGATAAGGGTTAGAGTTATGGTTAACTGTTATGTGTATGGGTTATGGTTAGGTGTTTGGGTTAAGGGTTAGGGTTTTGTGTTAGTGTTTGTATTAAGGTTAGT
This sequence comes from Clamator glandarius, assembly GCA_033459285.1. Lineage (NCBI taxonomy): Eukaryota > Metazoa > Chordata > Aves > Cuculiformes > Cuculidae > Clamator > Clamator glandarius. The sequence goes on from JAUNZM010001867.1 coordinate 18,352, forward strand.
GTAGTGTAGTATTTAGTGTTTAGGGCAAGGTTTAGAGTTAGGATTAAGTTTCATGTTAGGCTTAGTTTTTGAGTTACAGATTAAGGTTAGGTTTAGGTTTAGGATTAGACTTTAGTTGTAGAATAAGTTTTAGCATTAGTGTCATTGTTAGGGTTAGGGTTAAGAGTTATGTTTAGAGTTAGGGTTTGGAATAAGGTTAGGGATAGGATTAAGGTTTGGGGGTTATAGTTATTGTTAGGGTTATGGTTAAAGTTAGGGGTTAGGGTTAGGTTTAGGATTAGGTTTAGGTTTAGGGTTAGCGTTAGGGTTAAGTTTAGGTTTAGTGTCAGGGTAAGTGTTAGGGTTAGGGTTAGGGTTAGGGTTAGGGGTAGTGTTAGGTTTCGGGTTAGGGTAAGTGTGCCATTAGGGTTAGGGTTAGTGTTAGGACATTAAGCTTAGGATCATTTGGGTAACGATTATGGTTAGGTTTAAGTTAAGGTTTAGGGTTAGGGTTATTGTTAGTGTTATGTTTAGGGTTAGAGTTAGGGTTAAATTTAGGGTTAGGGTTTAGGGTTCAGGTTATTGTTAGAATTAAGTTTTGGGTTAGATGTTTGGGTTATTGTTAGGGTTAGTGTTATGTTTATTGTTATTTATTAGGGTTTGGGTTTGGGTTAGGGTTATTGTTAGGGTTAGGGTTGGGGTTATATTTAGGGTTAGGTTTAAAGTGGGTCCACGATCAGGATTAGTGTTAGAGTTATGGTTATGTTTTATGATTATGGGTTAGGGTTAGGAGTTAGATTTAGGGGTTAGTGTTTTGATTTATTGTTTTGATTAGGGTTATTTTTAGTGTTGGGGTTAGTGTTTAGAGCATGGTTTAGGGTTAAGATTAAGTTTCAGAATAGGCTTAGTTTTCGGGTTAGAGATTAAGGTTAGGTTTAGGTTTTGGATTAGAATTTAGTTGTCGAATATGGGTTAGGATTAGGATTAGTGTTAGGATTAGGGTCAAGAGTTAGTTTTAGGATTAGGATTTGGATTCGGGTTAGTGATAGAGTTAGGCTTAGAGGGTTAGGGTTAGTGTAGGGTTAGGGTTAATGTTAGGGTTAGGGTCATGATTAAGGTATGGGTTAGAATTAGGGGTCGGTTAAAGGTTAGGGTTAGTGTTAAGTTTAGGGTTAGGGGTTTAAATAATTCTTAGGTTTAGAGGTAGGGTTATGGTTGGGTGTTAGGGGTAGTGTTAGTGTTAGGGTAATGGTTTAAGGTTAGGGTTAGGTTTAGGGTTGGGTTAGGGTTAGGTTTAGGTTTAGAGTTATTGTTCGGGTTAGGGTTAGGAGTTAGGTGCAGGCTTAGGGTCAGGGTTAGGGTTAGGGTTAAAATTTAGGGTTAGGTTTGGATTAGGATTAGGTTTAGGGTTAGGGTTAGGGTTAAGTTTAGGGTTATGTTTAGTGTTAGGGTTAGGGTTAGTGTTTGGGTTAGGGTTAATATTAGCGTTAGCTGTTAGGGTTAGGGTTAGTGTTAGATTTTGGTTAGGGTTAGGGTTAGGGTTAGGGTTAGGGTTAGGGTTAGGGTTAGGGTTAGATTTATGTTTATGATTAGGGTGGGCCCACCATTAGGATATGGGTTTGAATTATAGATAAGCGTTATGTTTATGGTTTAGGGTTAATGTTTATCGTTTTGTGTTAGTGTTTGGATTAAGATTAGTGTTAGTGTTGTGTTTAGTGTTTAGGGCAAGGTTTAGGACTAGGATTATGTTTCAGGTTTGGCTTAGTTTTTGTGTTAGAGATTAAGGTTAGGTTTAGGTTTAGGATTAGACTTTACTTGTAGAATAAGGTTTAGGATTAGGGTTAATGTTAGGGTTAGCGTTAAGAGTTATGTTTTGGGTTACGGTTTGGATTAGGGTTAGGGATATGTTTAGGGTTAATGGGATATGTGTTAGCGTAAGGTTTAAGGTTTGGTTTAGGTTATGGTTAAGGTCAGGGGTTAGGGTTATTGTTAGGGTTAGTGTTAGGTTAGGGTTGGGTTACGGTTAGGGTAAGGGTTAGGTTTAGGATTAATGTTAGGGGTTAGGGGTAGTGTTAGGGTTAGAGTTAGGGTTAGGGGTTACGGTTAGGGTTAGGGTAAGTGTTAGAATTAGGCTTATGTGTTTAGGGTTAGTGCTAGGTTTATGGTTAGGGTTAGGGCCAGAGTTAGGATTCGGGTTAGATTCAGTGTTAGCGTTACAGTTTGGTTAGTGTTAGGGTCAGTGTTAGTGTTTGGGTTAGTGTAATGTATCGGGTTAGGGTTAAAGGGTTAGGGTTAGTGTCCTGTTTAGGGGTAAAGTCGGTCCAAAATTAAAATAAGGGTTAGTTTTAGGGTTAGGTTTAGTGTGTCATTAGGGTTAGTGTTAGGGTAAGGATTAGGGTAATTAGGGTTAAGATTAGTTTTAGAGTTAGGTGTTAGGATTAGGGTTAGGGTTAAATTTAGAGTTAGGTTTTGGTTTAGGTTTAAATTTAGGATTAGGGGTTAGGGTTAGGGTTAAGGTTCTAGTTAGGTTTTGGGATAGGTGTTAGGGTTAGGGTTAGGGTTAGGGTTATGCTTACTGTTAGTTGTTAGGATTAGGTTTAGGGTTAGGGTCAGGTTTTGTTTAGGGTAAGGGTTAAGGTAAGGTTTAGGTGTTAGAGTTAGTGTTAATGTTAGGGTTACGGTTAGGTTTATAGTTAAAGTTAGGGTTACTGTGAGGGTTAGGTTTAGTATTAGGGTTAGATTTATGTTTAAGATTAGGGTGGTCCCACCATTAGGATAAGGATTTGAATTATAGTTAAGTGTTATGTAATGGGTTAGGGTTAATGTTTAGGGTTTTGTGTTAGTGTTTGGATTAGGGTTAGTGTTAGTATTGTGTCTAGTGTTTAGGGCAAGGTTTAGGGCTTGGATTAAGTTTCAGGTCAGGCTTAGTTTTTGGGTTAGAGATTAATATTAGGTTTAGGTTTAGGATTAGACTTTAGTTGTAAAATACGGGTTAGGATTAGGGTTTCTCTTAGGGTTAGGGTTAAGAATAATATTTAGGGTTAGGTTTTGGATTAGGGTTAGTTATATGGTTAAGGTTAGGGGTTTGGGTTAGTGTTAGGGTTAAGGTTAGGATAAGGGTTATGGTTAGGATTAGGAGTTAGGGTTAGGGTTACTGTTAGGGTAAGTGTTAACAGCTAGGTTTAGAGTTAATGTTACGTGTTAGGGTTAGGGTTAGGGTTAGTGTTAGAGTTAGGTTTTGGGGTTAGGGGTTAGGTTTAGGGGTAGGGTTAAGGTTAGGGTTAGGTTTAGGGTTATGGTTAGGGTTTGGATTAGTTTTGGGGTTAGGGTTAGGGTTAGTGTTAGTGTTAGGGTAAGGATTAGGGTATAGGGTTAGGGTTAGGATAAGGTGTTAGGGTTAGATTTAGGGTTAGGGTCAGGGGTTATAGTTAGGGTTAGAGTTGGTTTAGGATTAGGTTTATTGTTAGGGTTAGGCTTAGGGTTTGGGTTACGGGTTAGGTGTTCGCATTATGGTTAGTTTTTAGAGTTAGGTGCTATGCTTAGTGTTATGGTTACGGTTAGGCTTATGGTTAGGTTTAGGGTTAGTGTTAGTGTTAGGGTTAGGTTTAGGGTTAGAATTAGGTGTTCGTGTTAGGGTTGGGATTAAGTGTTAAAATTAGTTGTTAGGGTTAGGGTTAGGGTTAGGTTTAGGGTTAGAGTTAGTGTTAGGTTTAGGGTTAGTTTTAGTGTTACGGTTAGGGTTAGGGTTATTGTTGGGGTTAGGTGTTAGGGTTAGGTTTAGGGTTAGGTTTGGATTAGGGTTAGGGTTAGGTTTAAGGTTAAGGTATAGAGTTAGGTGTTATTGTTAGGGTTATGTTTAGGGTTAGGTTTTCTGTTAGGGTTAGGGTGGTGTTATGGTTTAGGGTTAGTTTTAGTGTTAGGGTTGGTGTTTGTGTTAGGCTTAGAGGTTAGTGTTAGGTTTGGGGTTAGATTTAGGGTTAGGGTTATGGTTAGGGGGCTAGGGTTTGTGTCAGGTTTAGGATTAGGGTCATTCTAAAATTAAAATAAGGGTTATTTTTTGAGTTAGCGTTAGTGTGTTATTCGGTTTAGGGTTAGGGTTAAGGTAAGGGTTAGGGTTAGAGTTATAGTTATGGTTATAGTTAGAGTTAGGGTTATTGTTTAGGGTTAGTGTTAGGGTTTTTGTTAGAGTTAGGGTTATGTTTAGGTTTAGATATAGGTTTAGTGTTAAGATAGGGTTAGGGATAGTTTTAGGGTTAGAGTTAGTGTTAGGGTTATGGTTAGGGTTAGGGTTAGGGTTAGGGTTAGGTTGATGTTTTGGGTTAGGGTTAGAGTTAGGTTTAGTGATGGTGTTAACGTGAGGTTTAATTTTAGGTTTAGGGTTAGGTGTAAGGATTAGGGTTAGGGTTACATTTAGGGTTAGGGTTAGGGTTAAATTTAGGTTTAGGGGTTAGGGTTCGGGTTATTGTTAGAATTAAGTTTTGGGTTAGGTGTTTGGGTTATTGTTAGGGTTAGTGTTATGTTTATTGTTATTTATTATGGTTTGGGTTTGGGTTAGGGTTATTGTTAGGGTTAGGGTTGGGGTTATATTTAGGGTTAGGTTTAAGGTGGGTCCACGATCAGGATTAGAGTTAGAGTTATGGTTATGTTTTATGATTATGGGTTAGGGTTAGGAGTTAGGTTTAGGGGTTAGTGTTTTGTTTTATTGTTTTGATTAGGGTTATTTTTAGTGTTGGGGTTAGTGTTTAGAGCATGGTTTAGGGTTAAGATTAAGTTTCAGAATAGGCTTAGTTTTCGGGTTAGAGATTAAGGTTACGTTTAGGTTTTGGATTAGAATTTAGTTGTCGAATATGGGTTAGGATTAGGATTAGTGTTAGGATTAGGGTCAAGAGTTAGTTTTAGGATTAGGATTTGGATTCGGGTTAGTGATAGAGTTAGGCTTAGAGGGTTAGGGTTAGTGTAGGGTTAGGGTTAATGTTAGGGTTAGGGTCATGATTAAGGTATGGGTTAGAATTAGGGGTCGGTTAAGGGTTAGGGTTAGTGTTAAGTTTAGGTGTTAGGGTTAGGGGTTTAAATAATTCTTGGGTTTAGAGGTAGGGTTATGGTTGGGTGTTAGGGGTAGTGTTAGTGTTAGGGTAATGGTTTAGGCTTAGGGTTAGGTTTAGGGTTGGGTTAGGTTTAGGTTTAGGTTAAGTGTTATGTTTTGTTTTGGGTTAGGGTTAGGAGTTAGGTGCAGGATTAGGGGCAGGGTTAGGGTTAGGATTAGGATTAAAAGTTAGGGTTAGGTTTGGATTAGGATTCGGTTTAGGGTTAGGGTTAATGTTAGGGTTAGCTGCTAGGGTTAGGGTTAATGTTAGGTTTTGGCTAGGGTTAGGGTTAGGGTTAGGGTTAGGGTTAGGGTTAGGGTTAGATTTATGTTTAGGATTAGGGCGGGCCCATTTTTAGGATATGGTTTGAATTATAGATAAGTGTTATGTTTATGGTTTAGGGTTAATGTTTATCGTTTTGTGTTAGTGTTTGGATTAGAGTTAGTGTTAGTGTTGTTTTTAGTGTTTAGGGCAAGGTTTAGGACTAGGTTAGGGTTAGGTTTTGGATTAGACATTTGTTGTAGAATAAGGATTAGGATTAGAGTTAGTGTTAGGGTTACAGTTAAGGGTTATGTTTAGAGATAGTGTTTTGATTAGGTTTAGGGTTAGATTTAGGGTTTGGATTAGAGTTAGGGATAGGGTTAATTTTAGGGGGTTAGGGTTAGTGTTATGGTTACAATTAGCATTAGTGTTATGGTTAATTTTGTGTTAGGGTTAGTGTGCCATTAAGGTTTGGGTTAGTCTTAGGCCATTAGGCTTAGGGTCATTTTGGTTAGGGTTAGATTTAGGGTAAGAGTTAGGGCTAGATTTAGGTTTAGGGTTTGGTTTAGGGTTAGATTTGTGTTAAGAGTAGGGTTAGGGTTAGGGGTTGAATTTAGGTGTTAGGGTTAGGGATAGGGTTAGGGGTAGGTGTAGGATTAGGATTAGGTTTGGGGATAGGTTAAAGGGTTAGGGTTATGATTAGGATTAGTATTAGAATTAGGGTTATGTTTGGGTTAGGATTAGGGTTAGGGATTAGAGTTAGGTGTTAGAGTTAGGGATAGGGTTAAGTATACTGTTAGGGTTGGATTAGTGTTATGGTGTAGGTATTAGGGTTAGTGTTAGGGTTACGGTTAGGTTTAGGGATAGGGTTAGGGTCGTTAGGTTAGGGTTATGTTTAGAGTTAGTGTTAGGGTTAGACTTGGGGTTAGGTGTTAGGATTAGGGTTCTGTTTAGGGTTCTGGTTAGGGTTTGGTTAGGGATAGGGTTATGGTTAGTGTTAGGGTTAGGTGTTATGGTTAGGGTTAGGTTTATATTAGGGTTGGGGTTAGGGGTTAGGTTTAGGGTTAGGGTTATGGTTAGGTGTTAGTGTTACAGTTAGTGTTAGGGTTAGATTTGGGTGTTACGATTAGGGTTAGGGTTAGTGATAGGGTTAAGGTCATGCTTAAGGTTATGGGTAGGTTTACGGGTTAGGGATAGATTAGGGTAAGGGTTAGAGTTAGAGTTAATGTTAGGGTTAAGTTTAGGGGTTATGGTTAGTGTTACGGTAGGCTTTGTTTTGTGGTTAGGGTATATGATTAGGGTGAGTGTTAGTGTTAGATTTAGGTTTAATGTTAGCGTTAGGGTTAGGGGATAGGGTTACGTTTATGGTTAGCGTTAGGGGTTAATTATAGGGTTACTGTTAGGGTAAGGGTTAGGGTTAGTGTTAGGGTTAATATTAGGGGTTAGGTTTAGGGTTAGGGGTAGAGTTAGGTTTAGGGGTTAGTGTTAGGGTTAGGTATAGGTTTATAATTAGGGGTTTAGGTTAATGTCATGTTTAGGGTTAGGGTCGGTCCAATATTAAAATAAGAGTTAGTTTTAGGGTTAGGGTTAGTGTCCCTTTAGGGTTAGGCAATTAGTGTTAGGGCCATTTGGGTTAGTGTTAGGGTTAAGGTTATGGTTAGGGTTACGATTAGATTTATGTTTCGGTTTAGTATGGGCCCACGATTAGGATAAGTGTTAGAGTTATGGTAAATGTTATGTTTATGGGTTAGGGTTAGGGGTTATGGTTTTGTGTTTGTGTTTGTATTAGTGTTAGTGTTAGTGTTGGGGTTAGTGTTTAGGGCAAGGTTTAGGATTAGGATTATGTTTCAGATTAGGCTTAGTTTTTGGGTTAGAGATTAAGGTTAGGTTTAGTTTTAGGATTGGACTTTAGTTGTAGAATAAGGGTTAGGATTAGGGTTATTTTTAGGGTTAGGGTTAAGAGTTATGTTTAGGGTTAGGGTTTGGATTAGAGTTAGAGATAGGGTTAGGATTAGGGGGTTAGGATTAGTGTTAAAGTTAGGGTTAAATTTAGTTTTAAGGTTAGGGTTATGGTTAGAGTTAGGTGTTAGGGTTAGGGTTACGGTAATGATTAGTGTTAGGGTTAGTGTTCGGGTTAGGCATAGGGTCATTTTTGTTAGGGTTAGGGTTATGGTTAGATTTATGCGTAGATTTAGGTGGGCCCATCATTAGGATAAGGGTTAGAGTTATGGTTAATTTTTATGTGTAAGGGTTATGGTTAGGTGTTTGGGTTGAAGGTTAGGGTTTTGTGTTAGTGTTTGGATTATGTTTAGTGTAGTATAGTCTTTATTGTTTAGGGCAAGGTTTAGAGTTAGGATTAAGTTTCATGTTATGCTTAGTTTTTGTGTTACATATTAAAGTTAGGTTCAGGTTTAGGATTAGACTTTAGTTGTAGAATAAATTTTAAGATTAGTGTTAGTGTTAGGGTTAGGGTTAAGAGTTATGTTTAGAGTTAGTGTTTGGAATAGGGTTAGGGATAGGATTAGGGTTAGGGTTAGGGTTAGGTTTAGTGTCAGGTTAAGTCTTAGTGTTAGGGCTAGTGTTAGGTTTCAGGATAGGGTTAGTGTGCCATTAGGGTTAGGGTTAGTGTTAGGCCATTAAGCTTAGGTTCATTTGGGTTAGGATTATGGTTAGGGTTAGGTTAAGGTTTAGGATTAGGGTTATTGTTAGGGTTATGTTTAGGGTTAGAGTTAGAGTTGTAGTTAGGGTTATGGTTAGGAGTTATGTTTAGGGTTAGCATTAGGTTTAAATTTAGGGTTAGGGGTTAGGGTTAGTGTTAATTTTAGTGTTAGTGTTAGATTTTGGGTTAGTGTTAGGGTTAGGTTTAAGTGTTAGGGTTAGTGTTAGGGTTGAGTTAGGATTAGGTTTAGGCTAAGTGTTAGGGTTCGGGTTAGAGTTAGGGTTAGGGGGTTGGGATTATGGTTAGTTTTAGGGTTAGGGTTATGTTTAAAGTGGGATTAGGGTTAATGTGCCATTAGGGTTAGTGTTAGTGTTAAGGTTAGGCCATTTGACTTAGTGTCATTTGGGTTAGTGTTAGGGTTAGGTTTTAGGGTTAGGGTCAGTGTTAGGGTAAGGGTTAGATTTATGTTTTGGTTTAGGGTGGGCCCACCATTAGGATAAGGATTAGAGTTATGTTTAAGTGTTATGTTTATATATTAGGGTTAGCAGTTATGGTTTTGTGTTAGTGTTTGGATTAGGATTAGTGTTAGTGTTGGGTTTAGTGTTTATGGCAAGGTTAAGTGTAAGAATTAATTTTCAGGGTAGGGTTAGTTTTTTTGTTAGAGATTAAGGTAAAATGTAGGATTAGACATTAGTTGTAGAATAAGGTTTAGGTTTAGGGTTAGTATTGGGGTTAGGGTTAGGGTGTTACGGTTAGGGTTAGAGTTAGATTCATTAGGGTTAGGTTTATGGTTAGGGTTGGGGTTAGGTTTAGGGTACGGGTTAGGGTTAGGGTTGTGGTTAGGGTTTAGGGTTATGGTTAGGTTTAGCGTTAGGGTTGGGTTAGAGTTAGGGTTAGGGCTAAGGTTAGGGTTTAGAGTTAGGTGTTCGGGTTAGTGTTAGGGTTAGTGTAAGAGCTAGGTGTTAGGCATAGTGTTAGGGGTATTGTTGGGGTAGGTTTAGGGTTAAGGTTAGGGTTAGGTTTGGTTTAGGGGTTAGGGTTAGTGTTAGGGTTAGGGTTAGTTTTAGGTTTAAAGTTAGGGTTACGGTTAGATTTATGTTTAGATTTACGGTGGGCCCAACATTAAGATAATGGTTCGAATTTTGGTTAGATGTTATACTTATGGGTTAGGGTTAGGGGTTAGGGATAGGAATTAGGATTTTGTGTTAGTGTTTGGATTAGGGTTATTGTTAGTGTCGGGTTTAGTGTTTAGGGCAAGGTTTAGGGTTAGGATTAATTTTCAGATTAGGCTTAGTTTTTGTGTTAGAGATAAAGGTTAGCTTTCAATTTAGGATTAGACTTTAGTTGTAGCATAAGAGTTAGGATTAGGGTTAGTGTTAGTGTTAAGTGTTATGTTTAGGGTTAGGATTTGGATTAGGGATAGGGATATTGTTGTGTTTAGGGGGTTAGTGTTGGTGTTTTGATTAGGGTAAGGGGTAAGGTTTTTATGGTTAAGGTTAGGGTTAGGGTTAGGATTAGAGGTATGGTTAGGCTTAGATTTAGGGTTTGGATTAGGGTTAAGGATAGGGTTAGGTTTAGGTGGTTATGGTTAGTCTTAGTTTTAGATTTAGAGTTAGGGTTACGTTTAGGTTTGGGTTATTATTAGTGTGCCATTAGTGTTAGGGTTAGGGTTAAGGTTAGGCCATTAGACTTAGGGTCAGTTGGGTTAGGGTTAGGGTTAAATTTATGTTTAGGTTTAGGGTGGGCCTACCATTAGGATAAGGGTTAGAGTTATGGTTAAGTGCTATATTTATGGGTTAATGTTTTGTGTAGGTGTTTGGATTAGGGTCAGTGTTATTTTTGGGTATAGTGTCTAGGGCAAGGTTTAGGGATAGGATTAAGTTTCAGGTCAGGCATTTTTTTAGTTAGAAATTAAGGTTAGATTTAGGTGTAGGATTAGATTTTAGTTGTAGAATCAGACTTTAGTTGTAGAATCAGGGTTTGGATTAGGGTTAGGATTAGGGTTAAGAGTTATGTTTAGGGTTAGGGTTAGGATTCTTGTTAGGGTTAAGTTTAGGGGTTAGGGTTAGTGGTTAGAGTTAGGGTTTATGTCAAGTTTACGTTAAATATTAGTTCTTGGGTTAGGGGTAGAGTTAGGGTTAGGGTTAAGGTTAGGGTTTTGGTTAAGTTTAGGGTCAGGGGTTAGGGGTAGTGTAAGGGTTAGGGTTAGGGATAGAGTTAGGGGGTTAAGGTTAGTATTAGTGTTAGGGTTAGGTTTAGGGTTATTAGGGTTATGGTTAGGGTTAGCGTTAAGGTTAGGGTTAGGGTTAGATTTAAGGTTAGTGGTTAGGTTTAGGGTTAGGGTTAGAGTTAGATTTAAGGTTAGTGGTTAGGGTTAGTGTTAGGTTTAGGCTCACTAGTTTTAGGATTATGGTTAGGGTTAGTGTTAGGGTTAGTGGTAGGGATTAGGGTTAGGTTTAGGGTTAGGTTTAGAGTTAGGGTTAGGGTTATTGGTGAGGGTTAGTGTTAGGTTTAGGGTAAGGGTTAGTGTTACGGTTGGGGTTAGGGTTAGTGTTAGGGTTAGGGTTGGGGTTGGTTACTGTAAGGGTTAGTAGTTAGAGTAAGGTGTTAGGGTTGGGATTATGGTTATGGTTATGTTTAGTATTATGGTAAGGTTTAGTTTTAGGGTTAGGTGTTAGTGTTAGGTTTAGGATTAATGGTTAGAGTTAGGTGTTAGGGTTGGGGTTAGATTTGGGGTTAGTGTTAATGTTAGGGTTAGTGTTAGGGTTATGGTTAGGGTTAGTTTTCAGATTAGGTTTAGCGTTAGGGTTAGTGTTAGGGTTAGGGTTAGTTTTCGGATTAGGTTTAGCGTTAGGGTTAGGGTTAGGGTTAGGTTTAGTGTTAGTGTTAGGGTTAGGGTTCAGATTAGGTTTAGCGTTAGGGTTATTGTTAGGGTTAGGTTTGGGATTAGGGGTTAGTGTTTGTGTTAGGTTTAGGGTTAGGTTTAGGGTTAGGATTCAGGTTTGGGTTAGGGTGGGGTTAAGGTTTAGATTTAGTGTTATTGTTAGGGTTAAGGTTAGGGATTAGGTTTAGAGTTTAGGGTTGGGGTAAGGGGTTAGTTTTAGTGTTAAGGTTAGGATTTGAGTTGGGGTTAGGGGTTAGGGTTAGGGTTAGGGTTATGGTTGGTGTTAAGGGTTAGGCTTTAGGGTTACTATTAGGGTTAGGTTTAGGGTTAGGGTCAGGGTTAGGGTTAGGGTAAGGCTTTAGGGTTATTATTCGGATTAGGTTTAGGTTTAGGGTTAGTGTTTAAGGTTAGTGTTTAGGGTTAGTGTTAGGGTTAGATTCTAGGGTTAGGGTTAGGTTTAATGTTAGTTAGTGTTAGGGTTAGGGATAGTTTTAGAGATAGGGTTAGGTTTAGGGTTAGAGTTACTGTTAGGGTTAGGTTTAGGGTTAGTGTTAGGGTTGGGATTAGTGTTAGGCTTAGTGTCAGTAGGGTTAGGATTAGGGTTAGGTGTTATTGTTAGAGTTAGGGTTAGGGTTATGGTTTAGGTTTAGGTTTTAGAGTTTGTGTTAGATTTATGTTAAGTTTTAGGGTGGGCCCACTATTAGGATAAGGGTTAGAGTTTTGGTTAAATGTTATTTTTATCGGTTAGAATTAGGGGTTAGATTTAGTGGTTAGGGTTTTGTGTTATTGTTTTGCTTAGAGTTATTGTTATGGTTCGGGTTAGTGTTTAGGGCAAGGTTTAGGGGCAGGATTAAGTTTCAGGTTAGGCTTAGGGTTTTGGGTTAGAGATTAGGTTTAGGTTTAGGATTACACTTTAGTTGTAGAATAAGGGTTAGCATTAGGGTTAGTGTTAGGGTTAGGGTTAAGAGTTATGTTTAGGGTTAGGATTAGAGTTAGTTTTAGGGTTAGGTTTAGGGTTAGGGTAGGTTTCGATTTAGGATCTGTGTTTGGGTTAATAGTTATGTTTAGGGTTATGATTAGTGTTAGGTTTAGTGTTAGGGTTAGGATTAGGGATGGGGTTAGATGTAGGATTTGTATTAGGATTCGGGATAGGTTTCGGGTTAGTCGTTTACGGTCTGTTTTAGAGTTAGGGTTAGGGTTGGGTTAGGTTTAGTGTGCCATTAGGGTTAGGATTAGGTTTAGGCCTTTAGTCTTTGTATCTTTTGGGTTAGGTTTAGGGTTATGCTTAGTGTTAGTGTTAGGTTTAGGGTTAGGTTTATTGTTAGGGTTGAGTTAGGTTTAGGTTTAGGGTTAGGGGTTAGAGTTAGGTGTTATGATTAGGGTTAGGGTCAGGGTTAGTGCTAGATGTAAGGTTAGGGTTAGGGTTGTGTTATAATTAAGGTTAGGTTTATTGTTAGGGTTACAGTCATTAGGGTTGGTGTTAGGGTTAGCGTTAGGGTTAGTGTTAGGGTTAGGGTTAGGGTTGTGTTACGGTTAGGGTTAGGGTTAGGGATAGGGTAGGGGTTAGATTTAGGTGTTAGTCTTATGGTTTTTGTTAGAGTTAGGTTTAGTGTTAGGGTTAGGGTTAGTGTTAGGGTTAGGATAGGGTCAGGGCTAGGGGTTATGGTTAGGGTTATGGTTAGGGTTAGGTTTAGGGTTAGGGTCATTAGGGTTAGGGTTAGAGTTAGGTTTAGGTTTAGGGGTTAGGGTTAGAGTTAGTGTTAGGGTTAAGTTTATGTTTAGGGCTTAGAGTTTGGCTTAGATTTATGTTACGTTTTAGGGTAGCCCCACTTTTAGGATAAGGGTTAGAGTTATGGTTAAGTCTTATTTTTTGGGGTTAGGATTAGGAGTTAGGTTTAGGGGTTAAGGTTTTGTGTTAGTGTTTTGCTTAGAGTTAGTGTTAGTGTTCGGGTTAGTGTTTAGGGCAAGGTTTAGGGGTAGGATTAAATTTCAGGTTAGTTTTAGGGTTCTGGGTTAGAGATTAAGTTTAGGTTTAGGTTTATGATTAGACTTTAGTTGTAGAATAAGGGTTAGGATTAGGGTTAGTGTTAGGGTTAGGGGTTAATGATTAAGGTGAGGGTTAGGGTTAGGTTTAGGTTTAATGTTGTCGTTAAAGTTTGGGGTTAGGGTTAGGTTTAGGGTTATGGTTAGGTTAGGGTTTGGATTAGGTTTAGGGATAGTGTTAGGGAGTTAGGTTTAGTGTTTTTTTTAGGGTTATGGTTGGTCCACAGTTAAAATAAGGGTTAGGTTTCGGTGAAGTTTAGTGTGCCATTATGGTTAGGGTTAGGGTTAGATTTATGTTTAGGTTTAACGTTGGCCCAACATTAGGATAAGGGTTAGCAATATGGCTAAGAGTTATGTTTATGGATTAAGGTTAGGAGTTAGGTTTAGGAGTTTGGGTTTTGTGTTAGTGTTTGGATTAGTGTTAGTGTTAGTGTTGGGATTAGTGTTTAGGGCAAGGTTTAGGGTTAGGATAGTTTCAGGTTAGGCTTAGTTTTTGGGTTAGAGATTAAGGTTAGTTTTAGGTTTAGGATTAGACCTTAGTTGTAGAGTAAACTTTAGGATTAGGGTTAATGTTAGGTTTAGGTTTAAGAGTTATGTTTAGGATTAGGGTTTGGATTAGGGTTAGGTTTAGGGGGTTAGGGTTAGTGTTAGGATTATGGTTAGGGTCATTAGGGTTAGGGTTAGGCTTAGGTTTAGGGTTAGTGGTTAGGGGTTAGGGGTAGGGTTAGAGTGAGGGATAGGGTTAGGGATATCGATATTGTTAGGGTTAGGGTCAGGTTTAGCGTTAATGTTAGGGTTAGGGTTATGGTTAGGGTTAGGTTTGTGTTAGGGTTAGGTTTAGATTTAGGTTTAGGGTTAAATTTAGGATTTGGATTAGGGTTAAGGGTAGGTTTAGGGTTAGATGTTTAGGGTTAGTTTTAGGGATAGGGTTAGGGTTATGGTTATGGTTATGCTTGGTTAGTGTTAGTTTGCTATTAGGGTTAGGGTTAGGGTTAGACCATTAGGCTTAGGGTCTTTTGGGTTAGGGTTAAGGTTAGGATTAGGGTTAGGGTTAGGGTTAGGCAGTAGAGTTTGTTGTTAGGTTTAGAATTAGGGTTAGGGTTAGGGTTAGGATAAGGGTTAGGCTTAGGCCTAGGTGTTAGGGTTAGGGTTAGGGTTGCGTGAGTGTTAGAGTTAGGGTTAGGGTTAGGGTAGGGTTAGGGTTAGGGTAGGGTTAGGGTTAGGGTTAGGGTCAGGGTTAGGGTGAGGGTTTGGGTTAGGTGTTAGGGTTATGGTTAGGGTTACGGTTAGTGTTATGGTTAGGGTTGGGTTATGTTTAGGGTTAGGGTTAGGGGTTAGAGTTACGTGTTAGTGTTAGGGTTTGTGTTAGATTTAGGTTTAGTATTAGGCTTAGGTGTTAGGGTTAGTGTTAGTGTTGGTGTAGATTTACGGTTAGTGTTAGGGTTGTGGTTGTTGTCATTAGGGTTAGGGTTAGGGTAGGATTATTGTTAGGGTTAGGGTTAGTGTTGTGTTTAGTGTTTAGGGCAAGGTTTAGAGTTAGAATTAAGTTTCAGGTTAGGCTTTGTTTTTGGGTTAGCTATTAAGGTTAGGTTTAGGATTACAATTTATTTGTAGAATAAGGGTTAGTATTAGGGTTAGTGTTAGAGTTAATATTTATTTTTAAGGTTACAGTTTGGATTGGTGTTAGGAATAGGATTCGGGTATTAGTGTTAATGTTAGGGTTAGGATTAGGATTAGGGTCATTATGGTTAGGGTTAGGATTAGGGTTAGGGTTATAGTTAGTGTAAGGGTTTGGGTTAGGTTTAAGTTTAGCGTTAGTTTAGGGTTCGTTTTGGGTTAGGATTAGGGTTAGGGCTAGGTTTAGGGTATGGATCAGGGTTAGGGATCAGTTCAATGTTAGGGGATAGGATTAGATTTAGTGTTGGGGTTAGGTTTAGAGTTACGGAAAGTGTTGGGTTAGGGTTAGAGTGCCATTAGGGTTAGGGTTTTCATTTGGCCTTTAGGCTTAGGGTCATTTGGATTAGCGTAGGGTTAAGTTTATGGTTAGAGTTAGGGTTAGATTTATGTTTAGGTTTAGCGTAGGCCCACCATTAGGATAAGGATTAGAGTTATGGTTAATTGTTATGTTTATGGGTTAGGTTTACGGGTTAGGTCTAAAGGTTAGGGTTTTGTGTTAATGTTTTGACTAGGGATATTGTTAGTGTAGTATTTATTGTTTAGGGCTAGGTTTAGATTTAGGATTAAGTTTAAGGTTAGGCTTAGATTTTGGTTTAGAGATTAAGATTAGGTTTAGGTTTAGAATTAGTCTTTAGTTGTAGCATAAGGTTTAGGATTAGAGTTAGTGTTATGGTTAGAGTTAAGAGTTATGTTTAGGGTTAGAGTTTGTATTAGGGTTAGGGATAGGGATAGGGTTCGGGGGTTAGGGTTAATGCTAGGGTTAGGGTCATTAGGTTTAGGGTTAGGGTTATGGTTAGGTTTAGGGTTATGGTTAGGTTTAGGGTTAGGGTTAGGATTAGGGTTAGTGTTAGGGTGAGGGTTAGGGTGGGAATATGATTAGTGTGCCATTAGGGTTAGGGTTCTGGTTAGGGTTAGGCCAATACTCTTAGGGTCATTTGGGTTAGGATTAGATTTAAGTTTATGGTTAGGGTTATGGTTAGATATATGTTTAGGTTTAGTGTCCACCATTAGGATAAGGGTTAGAGTTATGGTTAATTGTTATGCGTATGGGTTATGGTTAGGTGTTTGGGTTAAGGGTTAGGGTTTTGTGTTAGTGTTTGGATTAAGGTTAGTGTAGTGTAGTGTTTAGTGTTTAGGGCAAGGTTTAGAGTTAGGAATAAGTTTCATGTTAGGCTCAGTTCTTGGGTTACAGATTAAGGTTAGGTTTAGGTTTAGGATTAGACTTTAGTTGTAGAATAAGTTTTAGGATTAGGGTTAGGGTTAGGGTTGAGGTTAAGAGTTATGTTTAGAGTTAGTGTTTGGAATAGTGTTACGGATAGGTTTAAGGATTGGGGGTTAGGTTTATTGTTAGGGTTAGGGTTATGTTTAAAGTTAGGAGTTAGGGTTAGGGTTAGTGTTAGGTTAGCGTTAGGGTTAGGTTTAGGTTTAGTGTCAGCGCAGGTGTTAGGTTTAGGTTTAGGGTTAGGGCTAGTGTGAGTTTTCGGGTTATGGTTATTGTGCCATTAGGGTTAGGGTTAGTGTTAGGCCATTAAGCTTAGGTTCATTTGGGTTAGGGTTATGGTTAGGGTTAGGTTAAGGTTTAGGGTTAGGGTTATTGTTAGGGTTATGTTTAGGGTTAGAGTTAGGGTTTGTGTTAGGCTTAGGAGTTATGTTTAGTGTTATAGTTAGGGTTAAGTTTAGGGTTAGGGGATAGGGTTAGGGTTATTTTTAGGGTTAGGTGTTAGGGTTAAAGGTTAGGGTCTTGTGTTAGTGTTTGGATTAGGATTTTTGTTAGAGTTGTGTTTAATGTTTATGGCAAGGTTTAGGATTAAGTTTCAGGTTAGGCTTAGTTTTTGAGTTACAGATTAAGGTTAGGTTTAGGTTTAGGATTAGACTTTAGTTGTAGCATAAGTGTTAGGATTAGGGTTAGTTTAGGTTTAGGGTTAAGAGTTATGTTTAGGGTTATGGTTTGTGTGAGGGTTAGGGTTTGAATTTGGATTAGGGATAGGGTTAGGGGGTTAGTGTTAGGGTTAGGTTTAGTGTTAGTGTTTGTCCATAATTAAAATAAGGTTTTAGTTTAGGGTTAGGGTTAGTGTGCCTTTAGGGTTAGGATTAGATTTACTCCTTTAGGATTATGTTCATTTGGATTATGGTTAGGGTTAGGGTTAGGGTTTGGATTAGGGTTAGGTGTTAGTGTTAGGGTTAGGGTGTGGGTTATTGTTAGGGTTAGGGTTACGTTTCGGGTTAGGGTTAGGTTTAGAGTTAACTGTTGGTGTTAGAGTTAGTGTTAGTGTTAAGATTAGAGGTACGTTTAGGCTTAGTGTCAGGGTTAGGTTTATGGGTAAGTGTTAGGTTTAGGGTTTGGGTTAGGGGTAGTGTATGTTTCGGATTAGGGTAATTGTGATATTATGTTTAGGGTTAGTGTTAGGTTTAGGCCATTAGGCTTAGGGTCATTTGGGTTACGGTTATGGTTAGGGTTTGTGTTAGGGTTGGGGGTTAGGGTTAGGTTTAATGTTTGTGTTAGGGTTAGGATTTAGGGTTATGCTCAGAATTAGGGTAAGGGTTAGATTTATGTTTTGGTTTAGGGTGAGCCCACCATTAGGATAAGGATTAGAGTTATATTTAAGTGTTATGTTTATGGATTAGGTTTAGGGGTTAGGGTTAACAGTTATGGTTTTGTGTTAGTGTTTGGATTAGGATTAGTGTTAGTGTTGGGTTTAGTGTTTATGGCAAGTTTTAGTGTAAGGATTAATTTTCAGGGTAGGGTTAGTTTTTGAGTTAGAGATTAAGGCAAAATGTAGGATTAGACTTTAGTTGTAGAAAAAGTGTTAGGATTAGGGTTAGTTTTGGGGTTAGGGTTAGGGCTTTAGGATTAGGGTAAGGTTACAATTAGGGTTAGAGTTAGAGTCATTAGGTTAAGGTTTATGGTTAGGGTTAGGGTTAGGTTTATGGTTAGGGTTAGGGTTAGGTTTAGGGTTCGGGTTATGGTTAGGGTTGTGGTTAGGGGTTAAGGATATGGTTAGGATTAGGGTTAGGCTTGGGTTACGTTTCGGGTTAGGATTAGGTTTAGGGTTAGGACTTATGGTTAGGTGTAGTGTTAGGGTAAGTGTTAATGTTAGAGGTTAGGGTCAGGTTAAGAGTTAGTGTTAGGTTTAGGGGTTAGGGTTAGGTTTAAGGATAGGGGTAGGGTCATTAGAGTTTGTGTTAGAGTTATGGTTAGGGTTAGGGTTAGGTTTAGGGTTTGGTTAGGGTTAGGTGTTTTTTTAGGGATATGTTTAGGTTTAGGGAGGGCCCACCATTAGGATAAAGGTTAGAGTTATGTTTAAGTGTAAAGTTTATTGGTCAGTTTTAGGGATTAGGATTAGGGGTTAGGGTTTTTTGTTAGTGTTTGTATTAGGGTTTGTGTTAGGGTTAGGGTTAGTGATTAGGGCAAGTTTTAGTGTTAGGTTTAGGATTAATGTTCTTTTAGGGTTAGGGTTAGGGTTAGGTTTAGGCCATTATGCTTAAGGTCATTTAGATTAAGGTTAGGGTGAGGATTAGGGTTTGGGTTCAATTTAGGGTTTAGGTTTAAGGTAAGTTTTAGGGTTAGGGCTAGTGTTATGTTTAGGTTTAGGGTTATATTTAGGGTTAGTGTTAGGGTTCGCGTTAGGGTTAGGGTTACGATTAGGGTTATATTTACGGGTTAGAGTTAAGTGTTAGGGTTAGTGTTAGTGTTAGGGTTAGAGTTACGGGTTAGGGTTACGGGTAATGGTTAGGGTTAGGGTTATGGTTAGGGTTTAAAGTTAGGGTTAGGGTTAGCTTTATGTTTAGGTTTAGGGTGGGCCCACCATTAGGACAAGGGTTAGAGTAATTTTTAAGTGTTATGTTTATGGGTTAGGATTAGGGTTAGGGTTAGGGTTAGGGTTAGGTTTAGGGTTGGGTTAGGGTTAGGGATAGTGTTAGGGTAGGGTTAGGTGTTAGGGTTAGAGTTGGGGTATGGTTTAGATTTAGTGTTAGTTTTTGGTTCAGGTTTAGGGTTAGGTTTATGTTTAGGGTTAGGATTAGATTTAATGTTATGTTTAGTGTGGGCCCACCATTAGCATAAGGGTTCGAGTTATGGTTAAGTGTTTTGTTTATGTGTTCAGGATACTTGTTATGTTTAGGGGTTAGGGGTTTCTGTTAGTTTTTTTATTAGGGTCAGTGTTATTTTTTGGGTTATTTTTTAGGGCAAGGTTTAGTGTTTGGACTAAGTTTCAGGTTAAGCTTACATTTTGGGTTAGAAATTTGGGTTAGGCTTAGGTTTAGGATTATACTTTAGTTGTAGAAAAAGGGTTATTATTAGGGTTAGTGTTAGGGTTAGGGTTAAGAGTTATGTTTAGGGTTGTGGTTTGTATTAGGGTTATGGATAGGGATAGACTTAGGATGTTAGGGTTAGGGTTAGTGTTTTTTTATGGTTAGAGTTAGGGGTTACGGTTATGGTTAAGGTTAGGGTTAGGTTTATGTTTCGGGTTAGAATTAGGATTAGGGTTAGGGTTAGGGTTAGTGTTAAGATTAGGTTTAGGGGTTAGTGTTAGGATTAGGGATAGGGTTAGTTTAGGTTTAGAGCTAGTGTTTAGTTTTGGGTATGGGTTAGGTTTAGGGTTAGGGTGAGTGTTGTGGTTTAGGGTTAGGATTAACATTAGAGTTGAATTATGTTTAATATTGGTGTTAGGGTTAGGTGTTAGAGCTAAGTGTAATGGTTAGATTTAGGATTAGGGTTAGGATTAGTGTTAATATTAGGGTTAGTGTTAGGGTTAGGTGTTAGGTTTAGGGTTAGTGTTAGGTTTTGATTAGGGTTAGCGTTAGGGTTCGGGTTATGTTAGGTTTACGGTTTGGTGTTAGGGTGGGTGGTAAGGGTTAGGGTTAGGGTTAGGGTTAGGGGTTAAGTTTAGGGTTAGGGTTATAGTTTAAGGTTAGGGTTAGGTTTATGGTTAGGGTTAGGGTTATAGTTTAAGGTTAGGGTTAGGTTTATGGTTAGGGTTAGATTTATGTTTTGGTTTAGTGTCTGGCCACCATTAGGATAAGGGTTAGATTTATGGTTAAGTGTTATGTTTATGTGTAGGGTTAGGGGTTACGGTGAGTTATAGAGTTTGGCTTAGGGTTAGGGTTATAGTTAGTGTTAGTGTTACGGTTAGGGATTAGGGTTAGGGTTAAGGTTAGTGTTAGTGTTAGGGTTAGGGGTTAGGATTAGGGATAGTGTTATGTTTTAAGGTTAGGGTTAGGGTAAGATTTATGGTTAGGGTTCGTGTTAGATTTATGTTTAGATTTAGAGTAGGCTCACCATTAGGATAAGGGTTAGAGTTATGGTTAAGTGTTATGTTTATTGGTTAGAGTTTGGGGTTAGGGTGAATGTTAGGGTTAGGGTTTAGATTAGGATTAAGTATAAATTTAGGGTTAGGGGGTTAGTGTTAGTGGTAGGGGTTAGGGATTAAGTGTTAAGGTTATAGCTAGGGTTAGGGTTAGTGTTAGGGATTAGTGTTAGTGTTAGGGTTAAGTTTAGGGTTAGGGTTAATGTTAGGCATTAGTGTTAGGGTTAGGATTAGGAATTAGTGTTATGGTTAGGGTTAGGGTTACGGTTAGCGTTAGGGTTAGGGGAAGGGTTAGGTTTAGGATTCGGTTTAGGGTCAAGGTTAGGGTTAGGGTTAAAATTTGATTTAGAGGTTAGAGTTAGGGTTAGGGATAGAGTTAGTGTTAGGATTAGGGCTAGTGTTAGGGTTTGAGTAAGGGTTAGATTTAACATTAGGTATAGGGTTAGGGTTAGGGTAGGGTTAATGTTAGGGTTAGGGTTAGAGTTAGTGCTAGGTCTTGCCAGAATAATCTGATCACCTTGTATGACCAAGTGACTAAACTCTGTGGATGCATCTGCAAAAGCATCTCCTTTTCCTGCTGCATCTGCTGCTCAATCATCTACGGATGCACCTAGTGCTTCTGCATTTCAGCTGCATATCCTGTTGAAGGCATCTGCGGCTGCATCTCCTCTGAATCTCCTGTTGCACTTCCTGCTGTAACTGCTGATGCTTATGTTGCTATTTCATCTCCTGCTTCATCTCCTGCTGAATCTTCTTCTGCAGAATCTCCTCCAGCATCTACTGCTACAATTCCTGCTGATGTATCTCCTGCTGCATCTCCTACTGCATCCCCTGCTGCTGAATCTCCTTCAATATCTCCTGCTGTATCACCTGCTGCATTTTCTACTGAATCTCCTGCTGCAGAATCTGCTGATGCATTTCCTGCTGATGCATCTCCTGCTCAATCTCCTGCTGCTGCAACTCCTGCTGAATCTGCTGCTGCTTCTGGTGTGGCTGCATATTTATTTACTGCATATCCTGCTGCTGCATCACCGGCTGCTGCATCTCGTTCTGCTACATCTCCTTCTGCATCTCCTGCTACAGCATCTCCTGCTGTATCTGCTGAATTTGCCGTTGAATCTGCTGCTGCTTCATCTCCTGATGCATCTGATAATAATTTCTCTTTTGCTGCATTTACGGCGGCTGCATCTCCTGCTATATTTCCTACTGCTGCAACTTCTTTACTTAATCTACTACTCTGCACTTCCTGCTGCTGCATCACCTCCTTCTGCATCTCCGGCTGAATCGCCTGTAGCGTCTCCTGCTTCTTCATCCCCTGCTGCTACATCTCCTAGTGCATATGATGCTGCTGCATCTGCTGTTACTTCTGCTGCTGCTGCATTCACTGCTGCATCTCCTGATGCTGCAGCTCCTTCTGCATCTCCTTCTGTGTCTCCTGCTACTACATCCCCTGCTGCTGCATTTCCTGCTTCATCTCCTGATGCTGCAACTCCATCTGCATCTTCTCCCAATGCATCTCCTGCAGAATCTGCTGCTGCTGCATCTCCTGTTGCATCTGCTTCTGATGCATCTGCGGCTACATCTCTGCTGATGCATCTCTTGCTGTATTTCCTGCTTCATCTGCTGATGCATCTGCTCCTGCTCTATGTCTTGCTACATCTCGTCATCCTTTACATAAGGCTGTATCTGCTGAAAATTCTCTTCCTATTGCTTCTCCTGCTGAATCTGCATTTCCTGCTGCATCTGCTCCTACATCTCCTGCTGCTGCATCTCCTGCTGAATTAGCTGCTGCTTCATCTGCTTCTACATGTACGTTATAACTTTCTACGTTTGCTGCCTCATCTCCTGGTTCATATGCTAATGAACCTCCTGCTGCTGCATTTCCTGCTTCATCTTCAACTGATGCATCTGTGGCTTCATCACCTCATATGTCATCTCCTGCTGCATCTGCTGCAGTATTTCCTGATGCAGTGTCTGCTGATCCAGCATCTACTGCTGCATTTCCCGCTGCATCTGCTGCTGCTGCTCTGCTGCTGCTTCATCTCCTGCCAAATCTCCTGCTACATATCCAGCTGCTGCATCTCCTAATGCATCTCATGATAATGCTTCATCTCCTGCTACTGCATCTCCTGCTGCACCTACTGCTGCTGCATTTCTTGCTGAATCTTCTGCTGCTGCATCTCCTGCTAATGGGTCTGATGCAGCATATCTTGCTCTTGCATCCCCTGCAGCTGCATTACCTCCTTCTGTATATACTGCTGCCTTTTCTGCTACTGTATCTCCTTCTGGTGAATAAATTTCTGCATCTCCTTCTTCTGAAACTCCTGCTACTCTATGGTCTTCTGCATCGATTCCTGCTGCAGGTCCTTCTTCTGCATCTCCTCCAGCAGCATCTGCTTCTGCATCTCCTTCTTCTGAATCACCTGCTAAATCTGCATCTCTTGCTGCTTCATCTCCTGCTCTTGCATCTCCTTCTGCTGAATCTCCTCCTGAATCTCAGGCGGCATCTCATGCTGCTACATATCCTTCTATATTCCCTGACGTATCTCCTTCTAATTATGCATCTCCTGCTGCTCCTACTGCTGCTGAATTTCCTTCTGCTGAATCTGAATTTGTGTAATTGTCCCAAATTCTTGGTAACTGTAACCAAATTTTGAGTAATTGTCTTCTAATTTGTCTCAAAGTTATGGGCAATGGTGATTCAAGTCATTAAAATCTTCCACATGTTTCGTGTATTTGTCTCTACAGTTTTGATAGTTGTGTTCCTACGGAGGGAAATTGTCACCAAACGTTGGGTAATTGACCCCAAATTCTAAGTAATTGTCTCCAATTTTGGCGTAATTGTCTCCAAACGGTGTGTGGTTTTCGACAAATGTTGGGGAAATTGTCCCTACATACGGGGTCATTTTGCCCCAATTTTTAGTAATTGTCTCCAAATTTTGTGTCGTTTTCCCAAATCTCAGCAATTGTCCCCGAATTTGGGTAATTGTCCCCAAATCCTGAGTAACTGTCTCCAAATTTTGGGTAATTGGCCCAACATGTCTAATAATTTTCCTCAAATTTGGTGAATTTGTCCCCAAGTGGTGGATAATTGTCCCCAAATGTCAGATAATTTCCACCCGATTTGGGGTTATTGCCTCAAAATAATTGGTAAGTTTGCCCATAATTTAAGTAATAGTCCTCCCACCTTGAAGGGTAATAGTCACCAAATTTTGAGTACTTTTTCCCAAATATTGAGTCATTGGGGTAATTGCCCTCAAATTGGGGTAAATTTGGGGTAATTGTTCTCAAATTTTGAGTAATTCTCTCCCAGATTTGGGTAATCCTCCTCAAATTTTCGATAACTGTCTCCAAATTTTGGGAAATTATCCGCAAACTTCGGGTGAGTGCCCCCCCAGATTTGAGGAGCTATCTCAAAACGATGGACATTTTCTCCAAATTTTGTTAATTATCGCCGGATTTGGGGTAACTGTCACCAAATTTTGAGTCATTTTCACAAGATTTCTTATCGTTTTCATCAAATTTTGTATAATTGTCCCCAAATAAGGGTCACTTTCCTGAAATTTAGAGTAATTGTGCTCATAGGTTTGGTAACGGCCGCAAAATGTGGAGCATTCTCTCAAAATGTTGGGCAACCGTCTCCCACTGTTGGGTAATTGTCCCTAAAATTCTTGTAGTTTGCCACGCATTTTGCGTAATTGTCACCAGATTTTGAATAATCCTTATGAAATTGGGGGTAACTGCCTCCAAATTTGGGGTAATTTTGCCACAATTTGTGTAATTCTCTCCATATTTCAGGTAATTGTGGCTAAAAATTTGTGGTAATTGTCGGCATAATTTTGGACAATTTCCACAAATTTTGAGAAATTGTCCCAAAGTCTTGGGAAATTGCCTCCAAATTTTGAGTAATTTTCCCAAATCCTCTTGTAATAGTCCCCTAGTTTAGGGTAAGTGCGCCCGAGTTTATGGGAGTTGTCTCAGAATTTTGAGTAACTGTCCCCAAATATCTTGTCATTTTCCTCAAATTTTGTGCAGATGTCCCAGACTTTCTCTAATTATCCCCACATGTGGGGTAATTGTCCTCCAGTTTTAAGTAATTGCCACAACATTTCTTACAATTTTACCTCGATTTTTGTATAATTGTCCCCAGTCTCGGGTAATTTTCCTCAAGTTTAGAGTAAATGTCTGCAGATTTGGGGTATTTGCCAGCAAAATCTGGACAGTCGTCTCAAAATCAGGCGTAATTTTCCACCAATTTTGTGTAATTGTCCCCAAATCTTGCATCATTTTCTCCAAACCCTGGGTCATTTCCCCCAAATCGAGGTAAATGTCAGACTATTTTGAGTAATCTTCTCCAACTGTTGGGCAATTGTCTCCCAGTTTGGGGTAATTGTCTCAAACTCTTGGGTAATTGTCCTCCAATTTTAAGCAATTGTACACAAACTTTGAGGAATTATCTCCAGATTTTGGGTAAGTGTCCAAAAATTGGAGTTGGGTTTGGGGTTAGTGTTTTATGGTTAGGGTTAGGGTGTTGTCTCCACATTTGTGGTAATTGTCCCCAAATTTGGGTAATTGTCCCCAAATTTGGGTAATTGTCCCCAGATTTTAAGTCATTTCCTCCAAACTTGGGGTCATTACTCCCCAATTACTCAGTAATTGTGCACAAATTTGAAATAACTGCCTAAAAACCTCTAGTACTGGTCGCCCGCCAGGTTTTGAGTCATTAGCCCCAGATTTGTAATAATCGTCGCAAATTGTTGAGGCATTTTGCCAAATTCTTAGGCATTGTCTCAAAATTGTGTGTATCTTCCCACAAATTGTGTGTCATTTTCCCGAAAATTTGTGTAATTGTCCCAAATTCTCGGTAACTGTAACCAAATTTTGAGTAATTGTCTTCTAATTTGTCTCCAAGTTATGGGCAATGGTGATTCAAGTCATTAAAATCTTCCACAAGTTTCGTGTATTTGTCTCTACAGTTTTGATAGTTGTGTTCCTACGGAGGGAAATTGTCACCAAACGTTTGGTAATTGACCCCAAATTCTAAGTAATTGTCTCCAATTTTGGCGTAATTGTCTCCAAACGGTGTGTCGTTTTCGACAGATGTTGGGAAATTGTCCCTAAATAGGGGGTCATTTTGCCCCAATTTTTAGTAATTGTCCCCAAATGTTCTGTCGTTTTCCCAAATTTCAGCAATTGTCTCCAAATTTGGGTCATTGTCCCCAAATCTTGAGTAACTGTCTCCAAATTTTGGGTAATTGGCCCAACATGTCTAATAATTTTCCTCAAATTTGGTGTATTTGTCCCCAAATGGTGGATAATTGTCCCCAAATATCGGATAATTTTCACCCGATTTGGGGTTATTGCCTCAAAATTTTAGGTAAGTTTGCTCACATTTTTAGTAATTGTAACCCCCTGGTTGGGTAATTGTCACCAAATTTTGAGTACTTTTTCCCAAATTTTGAGTCATTCTCTCCAAATTTGGGGTAATTGCCCTCAAATGTTGAGTAATTCTCTCCCAGTTTTGGGTAATCCTCCTCAAATTTTCGGTAACTCTCTCCAAATTTCGGGAAATTATCTGCTAACTTCGGGTAATTGCCCCCCCAGATTTGAGGAGCTATCTCAAAACGATGGACATTTTCTCCAAATTTTGTTAATTGTCGCCGGATTTGGGGTAACTGTCACCAAATTTTGAGTCATTTTCACAAGATTTCTTATCTTTTTGATTGAATTTTGTATAATTGTCCCCAAATTAGGGTCCCTTTCCTGAAATTTAGAGTAATTGTGCTCATAGGTTTGGTAACAGCCGCAAAATGTGGAGCATTCTCTCAAAATGTTGGGCAACCATCTCCCACTGTTGGGTAATTGTCCCTAAAATTCTTGTAGTTTGCCACGCATTTTGCGTAATTGTCACCAGATTTTGAATAATCCTTATGAAATTTGGGGTAACTGCCTCCAAATTTGGGGTAATTTTGCCACAATTTGTGTAATTCTCTCCATATTTCAGGTAATTGTGGCCAAAATTTGTGGTAATTGTCGGCAAAATGTTGGGCAATTTGCCACAAATTTTGAGAAATTGTCCCAAAGTCTTGGGAAATTGCCTCCAAATTTTGAGTAATTTTCCCAAATCCTCTTGTAATAGTCCCCTAGTTTAGGGTAAGTGCGCCCGAGTTTATGGGAGTTGTCTCAGAATTTTGAGTAACTGTCCCCAAATATCGTGTAATTTTCCTCAAATTTTGTGCAGATGTCCCAGACTATCTCTAATTATCCCCAAATGTGGGGTAATTGTCCTCCAATTTTAAGTAATTGCCACAACATTTCTTACGATTTTACCTCGATCTTTGTATAATTGTCCCCAGTCTCAGGTAATTTTCCTCAAGTTTAGAGTAAATGTCTGGAGATTTGGGGTATTTGGGCAAAATCTGGACAGTCGTCTCATAATCAGGTGTAATTTTCGACCAATTTTGTGTAATTGTCCCCAAATCTTGCATCATTTTCTCCAAACCCTGGGTCATTTCCCCCAAATCGAGGTAAATGTCAGACTATTTTGAGTCATGTTCTCCAAATGTTGGGCAATTGTCTCCCGGTTTGGGGTAATTGTCTCAAACTCTTGGGTAATTGTCCTCCAATTTTAGGCAATTTTCCACAAATTTTGAGGAATTATCTCCAGATGTTGGGTAAGTGTCCAAAAATTGGAGTTGGTTTTCGGGTTAGTGTGTTATGGTTAGGGTTAGGGTGTTGTCTCCACATTTGGGGTAATTGTCCCCAAATTTGGGTAATTGTCCCCATATTTTAAGTAATTTCCTCCAAACTTGGTGTAATTGCTCCCAAGTTTTCAGTAATTGTGCACAAATTTGAAATAACTGCCTAAAAACTTCTAGTACTGGTCGCCCGCCAGGTTTTGAGTCATTAGCCCCAGATTTGTAATAATCGTCGCAAATTGTTGAGGCATTTTGCCAAATTCTTAGGCATTGTCTCAAAATTGTGTGTATCTTCCCACAAATTTTGTGTCATTTTCCCGAAAATTTGTGTAATTGTCCCAAATTCTCGGTAACTGTAACCAAATTTTGAGTAATTGTCTTCTAATTTGTCTCCAAGTTATGGGCAATGGTGATTCAAGTCATTAAAATCTTCCACAAGTTTCGTGTATTTGTCTCTTCATTTTTGATAGTTGTGTTCCTACGGAGGGAAATTGTCACCAAACGTTGGGTAATTGACCCCAAATTCTAAGTAATTGTCTCCAATTTTGGCGTAATTGTCTCCAAACGGTGTGTCGTTTTCTACAGATGTTGGGAAATTGGCCCTTAATAGGGGGTCATTTTGCCCCAATTTTTAGTAATTGTCCCCAAATGTTCTGTCGTTTTCCCAAATTTCAGCAATTGTCTCCAAATTTGGGTCATTGTCCCCAAATCTTGAGTAACTGTCTCCAAATTTTGGGTAATTGGCCCAACATGTCTAATAATTTTCCTCAAATTTGGTGAATTTGTCCCCAAATGGTGGATAATTGTCCCCAAATATCGGATAATTTTCACCCGATTTGGGGTTATTGCCTCAAAATTTTAGGTAAGTTTGCTCACATTTTTAGTAATTGTAACCCCCTGGTTGGGTAATTGTCACCAAATTTTGAGTACTTTTTCCCAAATTTTGAGTCATTCTCTCCAAATTTGGGGTAATTGCCCTCAAAT
Source organism: Clamator glandarius (assembly GCA_033459285.1). Lineage (NCBI taxonomy): Eukaryota > Metazoa > Chordata > Aves > Cuculiformes > Cuculidae > Clamator > Clamator glandarius. Next base: position 45,927 of record JAUNZM010001867.1, read on the forward strand.
GTTGAGTAATTCTCTCCCAGTTTTGGGTAATCCTCCTCAAATTTTCGGTAACTCTCTCCAAATTTCGGGAAATTATCTGCTAACTTCGGGTAATTGCCCCCCCAGTTTTGAGGAGCTATCTCAAAACGATGGACATTTTCTCCAAATTTTGTTAATTGTCCCCGGATTTGGGGTAACTGTCACCAAATTTTGAGTCATTTTCACAAGATTTCTTATCGTTTTCATCGAATTTTGTATCATTGTCCCCAAATTAGGGTCCCTTTCCTGAAATTTAGAGTAATTGTGCTCATAGGTTTGGTAACGGCCGCAAAATGTGGAGCATTCTCTCAAAATGTTGGGCAACCATCTCCCACTGTTGGGTAATTGTCCCTAAAATTCTTGTAGTTTGCCACGCATTTTGCGTAATTGTCACCAGATTTTGAATAATCCTTATGAAATTTGGGGTAACTGCCTCCAAATTTGGGGTAATTTTGCCACAATTTGTGTAATTCTCTCCATATTTCAGGTAATTGTGGCCAAAAGTTTGTGGTAATTGTCGGCAATATTTTGGGCAATTTGCCACAAATTTTGAGAAATTGTCCCAAAGTCTTGGGAAATTGCCTCCAAATTTTGAGTCATTTTCCCAAATCCTCTTGTAATAGTCCCCGGGTTTAGGGTAAGTGCGCCCGAGTTTATGGGAGTTGTCTCAGAATTTTGAGTAACTGTCCCCAAATATCTTGTCATTTTCCTCAAATTTTGTGCAGATGTTCCAGACATTCTCTAATTATCCCCAAATGTGGGGTAATTGTCCTCCAATTTTAAGTAATTGCCACAACATTTCTTACGATTTTACCTCGATCTTTGTATAATTGTCCCCAGTCTCGGGTAATTTTCCTCAAGTTTAGAGTAAATGTCTGCAGATTTGGGGTATTTGCCAGCAAAATCTGGACGGTCGTCTCAAAATCAGGTGTAATTTTCACCAATTTTGTGTAATTGTCCCCAAATCTTACATCATTTTCTCCAAACCCTGGGTAATTTCCCCCAAATCGAGGTAAATGTCAGACTATTTTGAGTCATGTTCTCCAAATGTTGGGCAATTGTCTCCCAGTTTGGGGTAATTGTCTCAAACTCTTGGGGAATTGTCCTCCAATTTTAGGCAATTGTCCACAAACTTTGAGGAATTATCTCCAGATTTTGGGTAAGTGTCCAAAAATTGGAGTTGGTTTTCGGGTTAGTGTTTTATGGTTAGGGTTAGGGTGTTGTCTCCACATTTGGGGTAATTGTCCCCAAATTTGGGTAATTGTCCCCAGATTTTAAGTCATTTCCTCCAAACTTGGGGTCATTACTCCCCAATTACTCAGTAATTGTGCACAAATTTGAAATAACTGCCTAAAAACTTCTAGTAATCGACGCCCGCCAGGTTTTGAGTCATTAGCCCCAGATTTGTAATAATCGTCGCAAATTGTTGAGGCGTTTTGCCAAATTCTTAGGCATTGTCTCAAAATTGTGTGTATCTTCCCACAAATTTTGTGTCATTTTCCCGACAATTTGTGTCATTGTCCCAAATTCTCGGTAACTGTAACCAAATTTTGAGTAATTGTCTTCTAACTTGTCTCAAAGTTATGGGCAATGGTGATTCAAGTCATTAAAATCTTCCACAAGTTTCGTGTATTTGTCTCTACAGTTTTGATAGTTGTGTTCCCACGGAGGGAAATTGTCACCAAACCTTGGGTAATTGACCCCAAATTCTAAGTAATTGTCTCCAATTTTGGCGTAATTGTCTCCAAACGGTGTGTCGTTTTCGACAGATGTTGGGAAATTGTCCCTAAATAGGGGGTCATTTTGCCCCAATTTTTAGTAATTGTCCCCAAATTTTCTGTCGTTTTCCCAAATTTCAGCAATTGTCTCCAAATTTGGGTCATTGTCCCCAAATCCTGAGTAACTGTCTCCAAATTTTGGGTAATTGGCCCAACATGTCTAATAATTTTCCTCAAATTTGGTGAATTTGTCCCCAAATGGTGGATAATTGTCCCCAAATGTCGGATAATTTTCACCCGATTTGGGGTTATTGCCTCAAAATTTTAGGTAAGTTTGCCCACATTGTTAGTAATTGTAACCCCCTGGTTGGGTAATTGTCACCAAATTTTGAGTACTTTTTCCCAAATTTTGAGTCATTCTCTCCAAATTTGGGGTAATTGCCCTCAAATGTTGAGTAATTCTCTCCCGATTTTGGGTAATCCTCCTCAAATTTTCGGTAACTGTCTCCAAATTTCGGGAAATTATCCTCAAACTTCGGGTAATTGCCCCCCCAGTTTTGAGGAGCTATCTCAAAACGATGGACATTTTCTCCAAATTTTGTTAATTGTCGCCGGATTTGGGGTAACTGTCAGCAAATTTTGAGTCATTTTCACAAGACTTCTTATCGTTTTCATCAAATTTTGTATAATTGTCCCCAAATTAGGGTCACTTTCCTGAAATTTAGAATAATTGTGCTCATAGGTTTGGTAACTGCCGCAAAATGTGGATCATTCTCTCAAAATGTTGGGCAACCGTCTCCCACTGTTGGGTAATTGTCCCTAAAATTCTTGTAGTTTGCCACGCATTTTGCGTAATTGTCACCAGATTTTGAATAATCCTTATGAAATTTGGGGTAACTGCCTCCAAATTTGGGGTAATTTTGCCACAATTTGTGTAATTCTCTCCATATTTCAGGTAATTGTGGCCAAAAGTTTGTGGTAATTGTCGGCAAAATTTTGGGTAATTTGCCACAAATTTTGAGAAATTGTCCCAAAGTCTTGGGAAATTGCCTCCAAATTTTGAGTAATTTTCCCAAATCCTCTTGTAATAGTCCCCGGGTTGAGGGTAAGTGCGCCTGAGTTTATGGGAGTTGTCTCAGAAGTTTGAGTAACTGTCCCCAAATATCTTGTCATTTTCCTGAAATTTTGTGCAGATGTCCCAGACTTTCTCTAATTATCCCCAAATGTGGGGTAATTGTCCTCCAGTTTTAAGTAATTGCCACAACATTTCTTACGATTTTACCTCGATTTTTGTAGAATTGTCCCCAGTCTCGGGTAATTTTCCTCAAGTTTAGAGTAAATGTCTGCAGATTTGGGGTATTTGCCAGCAAAATCTGGACAGTCGTCTCAAAATCAGGTGTAATTTTCCACCAATTTTGTGTAATTGTCCCCAAATCTTGCATCATTTTCTCCAAACCCTGGGTCATTTCCCCCAAATCGAGGTAAATGTCAGACTATTTTGAGGCATGTTCTCCAAATGTTGGGCAATTGTCTCCCAGTTTGGGGTAATTGTCTCAAACTCTTGGGGAATTGTCCTCCAATTTTACGCAATTGTCCACAAACTTTGAGGAATTATCTCCAGATTTTGGGTAAGTGTCCAAAAATTAGAGTTGGGTTTCGGGTTAGTGTGTTATGGTTAGGGTTAGGGTGTTGTCTCCACATTTGGGGTAATTGTCCCCAAATTTGGGTAATTGTCCCCAGATTTTAAGTCATTTCCTCCAAACTTGGGGTCATTACTCCCAAGTTTTCAGTAATTGTGCACAAATTTGAAATAACTGCCTAAAAACTTCTAGTAATGGTCGCCCGCCAGGTTTTGAGTCATTAGCCCCAGATTTGTAATAATCGTCGCAAATTGTTGAGGCGCTTTGCCAAATTCTTAGGCATTGTCTCAAAATTGTGTGTATCTTCCCACAAATTTTGTGTCATTTTCCCGAAAATTTGTGTAATTGTCCCAAATTCTCGGTAACTGTAACCAAATTTGGAGTAATTGTCTTCTAATTTGTCTCAAAGTTATGGGCAATGGTGATTCAAGTCATTAAAATCTTCCACAAGTTTCGTGTATTTGTCTCTACAGTTTTGATAGTTGTGTTCCTACGGAGGGAAATTGTCACCAAACCTTGGGTAATTGACCCCAAATTCTAAGTAATTGTCTCCAATTTTGGTGTAATTGTCTCCAAACGGTGTGTCCTTTTCGACAAATGTTGGGAAATTGTCCCTAAATAGGGGTCATTTTGCCCCAATTTTTAGTAATTGTCCCCAAATTTTCTGTCGTTTTCCCAAATTTCAGCAATTGTCTCCAAATTTGGGTAATTGTCCCCAAATCCTGAGTAACTCTCTCCAAATTTTGGGTAATTGGCCCAACATGTCTAATAATTTTCCTGAAATTTGGTGTATTTGTCCCCAAATGGTGGATAATTGTCCCCAAATGTCGGATAATTTTCACCCGATTTGGGGTTATTGCCTCAAAATTTTTGGTAAGTTTGCCCACATTTTTAGTAATTGTCCCCACCTTGTTGCGTAATTGTCACCAAATTTTGAGTACTTTTTCCCAAATTTTGAGTCATTCTCTCCAAATTTGGGGTAATTGCCCTCAAATTTTGAGTAATTCTCTCCCAATTTTGGGTAATCCTCCTCAAAACATATTCGGTAACTGTCTCAAAATTTCGGGAAATTATCCGCAAACTTCGGGTAATTGCCCTCCCCAGGTTTGAGGAGCTATCTCAAAACGATGGACATTTTCTCCAAATTTTGTTAATTGTCCCCGGATTTGGGGTAACTGTCACCAAATTTTGAGTCATTTTCACAAGATTTCTTATCGTTTTCATCGAATTTTGTATAATTGTCCCCAAATTAGGGTCCCTTTCCTGAAATTTAGAGTAATTGTGCTCATAGGTTTGGTAACGGCCGCAAAATGTGGAGCATTCTCTCAACATGTTGGGCAACCGTCTCCCACTGTTGGGTAATTGTCCCTAAAATTCTTGTAGTTTGCCACGCATTTTGCGTAATTGTCACCACATTTTGAATAATCCTTATGAAATTTGGGGTAACTGCCTCCAAATTTGGGGTAATTTTGCCAAAATTTGTGTAATTCTCTCCATATTTCAGGTAATTGTGGCCAAAAGTTTGTGGTAATTGTCGGCAAAATTTTGGGTAATTTGCCACAAATTTTGAGAAATTGTCCCAAAGTCTTGGGAAATTGCCTCCAAATTTTGAGTAATTTTCCCAAATCCTCTTGTAATAGTCCCCGGGTTTAGGGTAAGTGCGCCCGAGTTTATGGGAGTTGTCTCAGAATTTTGAGTAACTGTCATCAAATATCTTGTCATTTTCCTCAAATTTTGTGCAGATGTCCCAGACTTTCTCTAATTATCCCCAAATGTGGGGTAATTGTCCTCCAATTTTAAATAATTGCCACAACATTTCTTACGAATTTACCTCGATTTTTGTATAATTGTCCCCAGTCTTGTTTGGGTGTTACGATTAGGGTTAGGGTTAGTGATAGGGTTAAGGTCATCGTTAAGTTTATGGGTAGGGTTAGGGGTTAGCGTAGTTTTAGGGTAAGGGTTAGAGTTAAAGTTAAGGTTAGGGTTAAGTTTAGGGGATAGGGTTAATGTTACGGTTAGGCTTTGTTTTGTGGTTAGGGTTAGGGGTTATGATTAGGGTGAGTGTTAGTGTTATGTTTAGGTTTAATGTTAGCGTTAGTGTTAGGGATTATGGTTATTGTTATGGTTAGCGTTAGGGGTTAGGTATAGGGTTACTCTAAGTAAGTGTAAGGGTTAGGATAAGGGTTAGTGTTAGGGTTAATATTAGGGGTTAGGTTTTAGGGTTAGGGTTAGAGTTAGGGTTAGGGTTTAGTGTTAGGTTTAGTTTTAGGTTAGGTTTATGGCTAGATTTAGGATTCGGGTTAGGGTTAGTTTTAGGGTTTGTGTTGGGTTATGTTTGGGGTTAATCTTACGGTTAGGTATAGGTTTAGGATTAGGGGTTTAGGGTTAATGTCTTGTTTAGGGTTAGGGTCGGTCCAATATTAAAATAAGGGTTAGTTTTAGGGTTAGGTTTAGTGTCCCTTTAGGGTTAGGCAATTAGTGTTAGGGCCATTTGGGTTAGTGTTAGGGTAAGGTTAAGATTTATGTTTCGGTTTAGTGTGGGCCCACGATTAGGATAAGTGTTAGAGTTATGGTGAATGTTATGTTTATGGGTTAGGGTTAGGGGTTATGGTTTTGTGTTAGTGTTTGTATTAGTGTTAGTGTTAGTGTTGGGTTTAGTGTTTAGGGCAAGGTTTAGGATTTGGATTAATTTTCAGATTAGACTTAGTTTTTGGGTTAGAGGTTAAGGATAGTTTTAGGTTTAGGATTGGACTTTAGTTGTAGAATAAGGGTTAGGATTAGGGTTATTTTTAGGGTTAGGGTTAAGAGTTATGTTTAGGGTTAGGTTTTGGATTAGAGTTAGGGACAGGGTTATGTTTAGGGGGTTAAGACCAGGGTTAAGATTAGGGTTAAGTTTAGATTTAAGGTCAGGGTTATAGTTAGAGTTAGGTGTTAGGGTTAGGGTTACGGTAAGGGTTAGGGTTAGGGTTAGGTTTAGAGTTAGTGTTCGGTATAGGCATAGGGTCATTTGTGTTAGGGTTAGGGTTACGGTTAGGGTTAGTGTTAGGTTAGGATTAGGGTTGGAGTTAGAGTTATGGTCAGGGGTTAGGGTTAGTGTTAATGTTAAGGTTATGGTTTAGATTTAAGGTTAGTGTTAGGGTTATGGTTTAGGTTTAGTGTTAGGGTTAGTGTTGGGTTAGGGTTAGGGTTAGATTTATGTTTAGGTTTAGGGTGGGCCCACTATTAGGATAAGGTTTAGAGTTATGCTGAAGTGCAATGTTTATGGTTTAGGTTTTGGGGGTTAGGGTTAGGGGTTAGGGTTTTGTGTTAGTGTTTGTATAAGGGTTTGTGTTAGTGTTGGGGTTAGTGTTTAGGCAAGGTTTACGGTTAGGATTAAGTTTCAGGTTAACCTTAGTTTTTGGGTTAGAGATTAAGGTTATGTTTAGGATTAGGATTAGATTTTAGTTGTAGAATAAAGGTTAGATTTAGGGTTAGTGTTAGGGTTAGGGTTAAGGGTTATGGTTAGGGTTAGGTTTCGGATTAGGGTTAGGGGGTTAGTGTTAGTGTTAAGGCTAGGGTTAGGTTTAGTGTTATGGTTAGGGTTAGGGTTTAGGGTTAGGCTTATGGCTAGGGTTAGTGTTAGGGTTACCGTTAAGATTAGGCTTAGTGTTAGTATTAGGTTTAGGGTTGGATTAGTGTTAGGGTTAGGGTTTTAGGGTTAGTGTTAGGGTTAGTGTTAGTGTTAGGCTTAGGGTTATGTTTAGGGTTGGGTTAGCGTTACGTGCCATTAGCGTTAGGGTTAGGGTTACGCCATTAAGCTTAACGTCATTTGGGTTAGGATTAGATTTAAGTTTATGGTTAGGGTTATGGTTAGATATATGTTTAGGTTTAGGGTCCACCATTAGGATAAGGGTTAGAGTTATGGTTTAATGTTATGTGTATGGGTTAATGGTTAGGTGTTTAGGTTAAGGGTTAGGGTTTTGTGTTAGTGTTTGGATTAAGGTTAGTGTAGTGTAGTGTTTAGTGTTTAGGGCAAGGTTTAGAGTTAGGATTAAGTTTCATGTTAGGCTTAGTTTTTGAGTTACAGATTAAGGTTAGGTTTAGGTTTAGGATTAGACTTTAGTTGTAGAATAAGTTTTAGCATTAGGGTCAGTGTTAGGGTTAGGGTTAAGGGTTATGTTTAGAGTTAAGTTTGGAATAGGGTTAGGGACAGGATTAAGGTTTGGGGGATATAGTTATTGTTAGAGTTAGGGTTAGGGTTAAAGTTAGGGGTTAGGTTTAGGGTTAGGGTTAGTGTTAGGATTAAGGTTAGTTTTAGGGTTAAGTTTAGGTTTAGTGTCAGGGTAAGTGTTAGGGTTAGGGTTAGGATTAGGGTTAGGGCTAGTGTTAGGTTTCGGGTTAGGGTAAGTGTGCCATTAGGGTTAGGGTTAGTGTTAGGCCATTAAGCTTAGGTTCATTTGGGTTAGGGTTATGGTTAGGGTTAGGGTTAGGTTAAGGTTTAGAGTTAGGGTTATTGTTATGTTTATGTTTAGGGTTAGAGTTAGGGTTTGAGTTAGGGTCAGGGTTAGGAGTTATGTTTAGTGTTAACGTTAGGGTTAAGTTTAGGTTTAGATGTTAGGGTTAGTGTTAATTTTAGGGTTAGGGTTAGATTTTGGGTTAGTGTTAGGGTTAGGTTTAGGTTTTAGGTTTAGGGTTAGGGTTGAGTTAGGATTAGGTTTAGGCTAAGTGTTAGGGTTCGGGTTAGAGTTAGGTTTAGGGTTGTGTTAGGATTACGTTTAGGGTTAGGTTTAGAGTTTGATTTAGGGGGTTGGGATTATGGTTAGGCTTAGGGTTAGGGTTATGGTTAAGGTGGGATTAGGGTTAATGTGCCATTAGGGTTAGGGTTAGTGTTAAGGTTAGGCCATTTGACTTAGTGTCATTTGGGTTAGTGTTAGGGTTATGTTTATGGTTAGGGTTCGGGTCAGATTTATGTTTTAGTTTAGGGTGGGCCCACCATTTAGATAAGGGTTAGAGTTACGGTTAAGTGTTATGTTTATGGGTTATGGTTAGGTGTTAGGGTTAAAGGTTAGGGTTGTGTGTTAGTGTTTGGATTAGGGTTTGTGTTAGAGTTGTGTTTAATGTTTATGGCAAGATTTAGGATTAAGTTTCAGGTTAGGCTTAGTTTTTGTGTTAGAGATTAAGGTTAGGTTTAGGTTTAGGATTAGACTTTAGTTTTAGCATAAGGGTTAGGATTAGGGTTTGTGTTAGGGTTAGGGTTAGGGTTAAAAGTTATGTTTAGGGTTAGGGTTTGTGTTAGTGTTAGGGTTTGAATTTGTATTAGGGATAGGACTAGGGTTAGGGGGTTAGGGTTAGGGTTAGATTTAGGGTTAGGGTTGGTCCATAATTAATATAAGGGTTTAGTTTAGGGTTAGGATTAGTGTGCCTTTTGGGCTAGGGTTAGGTTTAGGCCATTAGGATTCGTTTCATTTGGATTATGGTTAGGGTTATGGTCAGGGTTTGGATTAGAGTTAGGTGTTAGGGTGAGGGTTAGGCTTTGGTTTATGGGTTAGGGTTAGGGTTAGATTTAAATGTTAGTGTTAGGCTTAGGGTTATGGTTTAGGGTTAGGTTTAGGGTTAGGATTATTGTTTATGCATAGGGTTAATGTTAGGGTTAGGTGTTAGGATTAGGGTTAGGGTTAAATTTAGGGTTAGGGTTAGGGGTTATTGATAGGGTTAGGTTTGTTAAGGTTAGGGTTAGGGTTAGGGTTAGGGTTACGGTTAGGTTTACGGTTAGGTTTGGGTCAGGTTTAGGGTTAAATTTAGTGTTAATGGTTAGATTTAAGTGTTAGTGTTAGGGTTAGGGTTTGTGTTTGTGTTAGGGATATTGTTATTTTTAGGTGTTAGGGTTAGGGTTAGTGTGTTAGGGTTGGTTTAGAATTAGGGTTAATGTTAGGGTTATGGTTAGGGTTAGGGTTAAGTTTAGGGTTAGATTTAGGGTAAGGGTTAGGGTTAGTGTTATGGTTACAATTAGGGTTAGGGTTAGTGTGCCATTAAGGTGAGGGTTAGTGTTAGGCCATTAGGCTTAGGGTCATTTTGGTTAGGGTTAGATTTAGGGTAAGGGTTAGGGCTAGGTTTAGGTTTAGTGTTTGTTTTAGGGTTAGACTTGTGTTAAGAGTAGGGTTAGGGTTAGGGGTTAGATTTAGGTGTTAGGGTCAGGGGTAGGGTTAGGGGTAGGGCTAGGATTAGGTTTGGGGTTAGGTTAAAGGTTTAGGTTTATGATTAGGGTTAGTGTTAGGATTAGGGTTATGGTTAGGTTAGGAATAGGGTTAGGGGTTAGAGTTAGGTGTTAGGGGTTAGGGTTAGTGTTAATTTTAGGGTTAGGGTTAGATTTTGGGTTAGTGTTAGGTTTAGGATTAGATTTAGGCTAAGTGTTAGGGTTCGGGTTAGAGTTAGGTTTAGAGTCGTGTTAGTGTTATGTTTAGGGTTAGGATTAGAGTTAGATTTAGGGGTTTGGGATTATGATTAGGCTTAGGGTTAGGGTTGGTCCATAATTAATATAAGGGTTTAGTTTAGGGTTAGGATTAGTGTGCCTTTAGGGCTAGGATTAGGTTTAGGCCATTAGGATTAGGTTCATTTGGATTATGGTAAGGGTTAGGGTTTGGATTAGAGTTAGGTGTTAGTGTTAGGGTGAGGGTTAGGCTTAGGTTTATGGTTTAGGTTTAGGGTTAGGGTTAGGGTTAGGGTTAGATTTAAATTTTAGTGTTAGGCTTAGGGTTATGGTTTAGGGTTAGGTGTAGAGTTAGGATTATTGTTTAGGTTTAGGGTTAGGGTTAAGGTTAGGTGTTAGGATTAGGGTTAGTGTTAAATTTAGGGTTATGGTAGGGGTTAGGGTTTGGTTTAGGGTTAAATTTAGGATTAGAGGTTAGGGTTAGGGTTCAGGTTAGAGTTAAGTTTTGCGTTAGGGGTTAGGATTAGGGTTAGGTTTAGAATAAATTGTTAGTGTTAGGGTTATGGTTATTGTTAGGTTTAAGGTTAGGGTTAGGTTTACGTTTAGGTTTAGGGTTAATATTAGGGTTAGGGTTAGGGTTAGGTTTGGTTTAGGGTGATGGTTAACGTAAGTTTTAGGTGTTATGTTAGTGTTAGGCTTACGGTTAGGTTTATAGTTAAAGTTAATGTTACTGTTAGGCTTAGGTTTAGTGTTAGGGTTAGATTTATGTTTAGGATTAGGGTGGTCCCACCATTAGGATAAGGGTTTGAATTATAGTTAAGTGTTATGTAATGGGTTAGGGTTAATGTTTAGGGTTTTGTTTTAGTGTTTGTATTAGGGTTAGTGTTAGTATTGCGTCTAGTGTTTAGGGCAAGGTTTAGGGCTTGGATTAAGTTTCAGATCAGGCTTAGTTTTTGGATTAGAGATTAATATTAGGTTTAGGTTTAGGGTTACACTTTAGTTGTAAAATACGGGTTAGGATTAGGGTTTCTGTTAGGGTTAGAGTTAAGAATAATATTTAGGGTTAGGTTTTGGATTGGGGTTAGTTATATGGTTAAGGTTAGGGGGTTTGGGTTAGTGTTAGGTTTAAGGTTAGGATAAGGGTTATGGTTAGGATTAGGAGTTAGGGTTAGGGTTACTCTTAGGGTAAGTGTTACAGCTAGGGTTAGTGTTAATGTTAGGTGTTAGGGTTAGGGTTAAAGTTAGGGTAAGGGTTTAGTGCTAGGGATAATATTAGGGTTAGAGTTAGGGTTAGGGTTAGGTTATTGTTAGTTTTATATTTAGTGTTAGGGTTCGGTTTAGGGTTAGATTTGGGTTAGGGTTAGGTTCAGAGTTACGGTTAGGGTTAGGGTTAAGGCTTATGGTTAGGGTTAGTGTTAATTTTAGGGTTAGGTTTTAGGGTTAGGTTTAGGGTTAGAGTAAGTGTTATTGTTAAGGTCATCAGGGTTAGGGTTAAGGGTAAGGTTAGTGTTAGGTTTGGGTTTAGGGTTAAGGGTAAGGGTTACGGTTAGGATTAGAGTTAAGTTTGGGTTAGGATTAGGGTTAGAGGTTAGAGTTAGGTGTTAGTGTTAGGGTCATTGTTAGCATTAGGGTTATGTTAGGGTTGGGTTAGTGTTAGGGTTAGGTGTTAGGGTTTGGGTTGGGGTTGGGTTAGGGATATGGTTATGGTTAGGTTTAGCGTTAGGGATATGGTTACGGTTAGGTTTAGGGTTAGGGTCGTTAGGTTTAGGGTTATGGTTAGGGCTAGGGTTTAGGGTTAGGCTTATGGCTAGGGTTAGTGTTAGGGTTACCGTTAAGATTAGGCTTAGTGTTAGTATTAGGTTTAGGGTTGGATTAGTGTTAGGGTTAGGGATTTAGGGTTAGTGTTAGGGTTAGTGTTAGGCTTAGGGTTGTGCTTAGGGTTGGGTTAGCGTTACGTGCCATTAGCGTTAGGGTTAGGGTTACGCCATTAAGCTTAACGTCATTTGGGTTAGGATTAGATTTAAGTTTATGGTTGGGGTTATGGTTAGATATATGTTTAGGTTTAGGGTCCACCATTAGGATAAGGGTTAGAGTTATGGTTAATTCTTATGTGTATGGGTTATGGTTAGGTGTTTGGGTTAAGGGTTAGGGTTTTGTGTTAGTGTTTGGATTAAGGTTAGTGTAGTGTAGTGTTTAGTGTTTAGGGCAAGTTTTAGAGTTAGGATTAAGTTTCATGTTAGGCTTAGTTTTTGAGTTACAGATTAAGGTTAGGTTTAGGTTTAGGATTAGACTTTAGTTGTAGAATAAGTTTTAGCATTAGGGTCAGTGTTAGGGTTAGGGTTAAGAGTTATGTTTAGAGTTAGGGTTTGGAATAGGTTAGGGATAGGATTAAGGTTTGGGGGTTATAGTTATTGTTAGGGTTAGGGTTATGGCTAAAGTTAGGGGTTAGGGTTAGGGTTAGGTTTAGGGTTAGGGTTAGGGTTAGGGTTAGCGTTAGGGTTAAGTTTAGGTTTAGTGTCAGGGTAAGTGTTAGGGTTAGGTCTAGTGTTAGGTTTCGTGTTAGGCTAAGTGTGCCATTAGGGTTAGGGTCAGTGTTAGGCCATTAAGCTTAGGTTCATTTGGGTAAGGATTATGGTTAGGGTTAGGTTAAGGTTTAGGGTTAGGGCTATTGTTAGGGTTATGTTTAGGGTTAGAGTTAGGGTTTGAGTTAGGGTCAGGGTTAGGAGTTATGTTTAGTGTTAGTGTTAGGGTTAAATTTAGGGTTAGGGGTTAGGGTTCGGGTTATTGTTAGGGGTAAGGTTTGTGTTAGGTGTTTTGGGTTATTGTTAGGGTAGTGTTATGTTTATTGTTATTTATTAGGGTTTGGGTTTGGGTTAGGGTTATTGTTAGGGTTAGGGTTTTGTTATATTTAGTCTTAGGTTTAAGATTGGTCCACGATCAGGATAAGAATTAGAGTTATGGTTATGTGTTATGATTATGGGTTAGGGTTAGGAGTTAGGTTTAGGGGTTAGAGTTTTGTTTTATTGTTTTGATTAGGGTTATTTTTAATGTTGGTGTTAGTGTTTAGAGCATGGTTTAGTTTTAAGATTAAGTTTCAGATTAGGCTTAGTTTTCGGGTTAGAGATTAAGGTTTAGGTTTTGGATTAAAATTTAGTTGTAGAATATGGGTTAGGATTAGGATTAGTGTTAGGATTAGGGTCAAGAGTTAGTTTTAGGATTAGGATTTGGATTAGCGTTAGCGATAGAGTTAGGCTTAGAGGGTTAGGGTTAGTGTAGGGTTAGGGTTAATGTTAGGGTTAGGGTCATGATTAAGGAATGGGTTAGAATTAGGGGTCGGTTAAGGGTTAGGGTTAGTGTTAAGTTTAGGGGTTAGGGTTAGAGGTTTAAATAATTCTTAGGCTTAGAGGTAGGGTTATGGTTGGGTGTTAGGGGTAGTGTTAGTGTTAGGGTAATGGTTTAGGGTTAGGGTTAGGGTTACTTTTAGGTTTAGTGTTATGTTTCGGGTTAGGGTAAGGAGTTAGGTGCAGGGTTATGGGCAGCGTTAGGTTTAGGGTTAGGTTTAAAAGTTAGGGTTAGGTTTGGATTAGGATTAGGTTTAGGATTAGGGTTAGGGTTAAGTTTAGGGTTATGTTTACTGTGTGGGCTAGGGTTAGTGTTTGGGTTAGGGTTAATGTTAGGGTTAGCTGTTAGGGTTAGGGTTAGTGTTAGGTTTTGTTTAGGGTTAGGTTTAGGGTTAGGGTTAGGGTTAGGTTTAGATTTATGTTTAGGATTAGGGTGGGCTCACCTTTAGGATAAGGGTTTGAATTATAGATAAGTGTTATGTTTATGGTTTAGGGTTAATCTTTATCGTTTTGTGTTAGTGTTTGGATTAGGGTTAGTGTTAGGGTTGTGTTTAGTGTTTAGGGCAAGGTTTAGGACTAGGATTATGTTTCAGGTTTGGCTTAGTTTTTGTGTTAGAGATTAAGGTTAGGTTTAGGTTTAGGATTAGACTTTAGTTGTAGAATAAGTTTTAGGATTAGGGTTAAGAGTTATGTTTTGGGTTATGGTTTGGATTAGGGTTAGGGATATGTTTAGGATTAATGGGAGATGTGTTAGTGTAAGGTTTAAGGTTTGGTTTAGGGTTCTGGTTAAGGTCAGGGGTTAGGGTTAGTGTTAGGTTAGGGTTGGTTTACGGTTAGGGTAAGGGTTAGGTTTAGGGTTAATGTTCGGGGTTAGGGTTAGGGTTAGTGTTAGGGTTAGAGTTAGGGTTAGGGGTTACGGTTTAGTTTAGGGTAAGTGTTAGAATTAGGCTTATGTGTTTAGGGTTAGTGCTAGGTTTATGGTTAGGGTTAGGGCTAGAGTTAGGATTCGGGTTAGATTCAGTGTTAGCGTTACAGTTTGGTTAGTGTTAGGGTCAGTGTTAGTGTTTGGGTTAGTGTAATGTATCGGGTTAGGGTTAAAGGGTTAGGGTTAGTGTCCTGTTTAGGGGTAAAGTCGGTCCAAAATTAAAATAAGGGTTAGTTTTAGTGTTAGGTTTAGTGTGTCATTAGGGTTATTGTTAGGGGTAGGATTAGGGTCATTAGGGTTAAGATTAGTTTTAGGGTTAGGTGTTAGGATTAGGGTTAGGGTTAAATTTAGGGTTAGGTTTAGGTTTAGGGTTAAATTTAGGATTAGGAGTTAGGGTTAGGGTTAAGGTTCTAGTTAGGTTTTGGGATAGGTGTTAGGGTTAGGGTTATGTTTACTGTTATTTGTTATGGTTAGGGTTAGGGTTAGAATAAGGTGTTAGTGTTAGGGTTAGGGTTAGTGTTAGGTTCAAGGTTAGGGTTAGGTTTATGTTTAGGTTTAGAGTTAATGTTAGGATTAGGGTTAGGGTTAGGTTTGGTTTAGGGTGAGGGTTAAGGTAAGGTTTAGGTGTTAGATTTAGTGTTAATGTTAGGGTTACGGTTAGGTTTATAGTTAAAATTAGGGTTACTGTTAGGGTTAGGTTTAGTATTAGGGTTAGATTTATGTTTAGGATTAGGGTGGTCCCACCATTAGGATAAGGGTTTGAATTCTAGTTAAGTGTTATGTAATGGGTTAGGGTTAATGTTTAGGGTTTTGTGTTAGTGTTTGGATTAGGGTTAGTGTTAGTATTGTGTCTAGTGTTTAGGGTAAGGTTTAGGGCTTGGATTAAGTTTCAGGTCAGGCTTAGTTTTTGGATTAGAGATTAATATTAGGTTTAGGTTTAGGATTAGACTTTAGTTGTAAAATAAGGGTTAGGATTAGGGTTTCTGTTAGGGTTAGGGTTAAGAATAATATTTAGGGTTAGGTTTTGGATTAGGGTTAGTTATATGTTTAAGGTTAGGCGTTTGGGTTAGTGTTAGGGTTAAGGTTAGGATAAGGGTTATGGTTAGGATTAGGAGTTAGGGTTAGGGTTACTGTTAGGGTAAGTGTTAACAGATAGGGTTAGTGTTAATGTTAGGTGTTAGGTTTAGTGTTAGAGTTAGGTTTTGGGGTTAGGGGTTAGGTTTAGGGGTAGGATTAAGGTTAGGGTTATGGTTAGGGTGTGGATTAGATTTGAGGTTAGGGTTAGGGTTAGTGTTAGTGTTAGGGTAAGGATTAGGGGATAGGGTTAGGGTTAGTATTAGGGTTAGGGTTAGGATAAGGTGTTAGGGTTAGATTTAGGGTTAGAGTTAGGGGTTATGATTAGGGTTAGTGTTGGTTTAGGATTAGGGTTAGGGGTTAGGGTTATTGTTAATGTTAGGCTTAGGGTTTGGGTTACGGGTTAGGGGTTTGCGTTATGGTTAGTGTTTAGAGTTAGGTGCTATGCTTAGTGTTATGGTTACGGTTAGGCTTATGGTTAGGTTTAGGGTTAGTGTTAGTGTTAGGGTTAGGTTTAGTGTTAGGGTTGGGATTAAGTGTTAAAATTATGTGTTAGGGTTAGGTTGAGGGTTAGATTTAGTTTTACGTTTAGGGTTAGGGTTAGGGTTAGGGGTAGAGTTATATTGTCTTCTAATTTGTCTCAAAGTTATTGTCTCCAATTTTTGGGTAATTGTCTCCAAACGGTGTGTCGTTTTCGACAAAATTGGGAAATTGTCCCTTAATAGGGGGTCATTTTCCCCCAATTTTTAGTAATTGTCCCCAAATTTTCTGTCGTTTTCCCAAATTTCAGCAATTGTCTCCAAATTTGGGTAATTGTCCCCAAATCCTGAGTAACTCTCTCCAAATTTTGGGTAATTGGCCCAACATGTCTAATAATTTTCCTCAAATTTGGTGTATTTGTCCCCAAATGGTGGATAATTGTCCCCAAATGTCGGATAATTTTCACCCGATTTGGGGTTATTGCCTCAAAATTTTTGGTAAGTTTGCCCATATTTTTAGATATTGTCCCCCTCTTGTTGGGTAATTGTCACCAAATTTTGAGTACTTTTTCCCAAATTTTGAGTCATTCTCTCCAAATTTGGGGTAATTGCCCTCAAATTGTGAGTAATTCTCTCCCAATTTTGGGTAATCCTCCTCAAATTTTCGGTAACTGTCTCCAAATTTCGGGAAATTATCCGAAAACTTCGGGTAATTGCCCCCCCCCCCAGTTTTGAGGAGCTATCTCAAAACGATGGACATTTTCTCCAAATTTTGTTAATTGTCTCCTGATTTGGGGTAACTGTCACCAAATTTTGAGTCATTTTCACAAGATTTCTTATCGTTTTCATCGGATTTTGTATCATTGTCCCCAAATTTGGGTCACTTTCCTGAAATTTAGAGTAATTGTGCTCATAGGTTTGGTAACTGCCGCCAAAATGTGGAGCATTCTCTCAAAATGTTGGGCAACCGTCTCCCATTCTTGGGTAATTGTCCCTAAAATTCTTGTAGTTTGCCATGCATTTTGCGTAATTGTCACCAGATTTTGAATAATCCTTATGAAATTTGGGGTAACTGCCTCCAAATTTGGGGTAATTTTGCCACAATTTGTGTAATTCTCTCCATATTTCGGGTGATTGTGGCCAAAAATTTGTGGTAATTGTCGGCAAAATGTTGGGTAATTTGCCACAAATTTTGAGAAATTGTCCCAAAGTCTTTGGAAATTGTCCCAAAGTCTTAGGAAATTGCCTCCAAATTTTGAGTAATTTTCCCAAATCCTCTTGTAATAGTCCCCGGGTTTAGGGTAAGTGCGCCCGAGTTTATGGGAGTTGTCTCAGAATTTTGAGTAACTGTCCCCAAATATCTTGTCATTTTTCCTCAAATTTTGTGCAGATGTCCCAGACTTTCTCTAATTATCCCCACATGTGGGGTAATTGTCCTCCAATTTTAAGTAATTGCCACAACATTTCTTACGATTTTACCTCGATTTTTGCGTAATTGTCCCCAGTCTCGGGTCATTTTCCTCAAGTTTAGAGTAAATGTCTGCAGATTTGGGGTATTTGCCAGCAAAATCTGGACAGTCGTCTCCAAATCAAGCGTAAATTTCCACCAATTTTGTGTAACTGTCCCCAAATCTTGCATCATTTTCTCCAAACCCTGGGTCATTTCCCCCAAATCGAGGTAAATGTCAGACTATTTTGAGTCATCTTCTCCAAATGTTGGGCAATTGTCTCCCAGTTTGGGGTAATTGTCTCAAACTCTTGGGTAATTGTCCTCCAATTTTACGCAATTGTCCACAAACTTTGAGGAATTATCTCCAGATTTTGGGTAAGTGTCCAAGAATTGGAGTTGGGTTTCGGGTTAGTGTTTTATGGTTAGGGTGTTGTCTCCACATTTGGGGTAATTGTCCCCAAATTTGGGTAATTGTCCCCAAATTTTATGTAATTTTCTCACAAATTGGTGTAATTACTCCCAAGTTTTCAGTAATTGTGCACAAATTTGAAATAACTGCCTAAAAACTTCTAGTAATGGTCGCCCGCCAGGTTTTGAGTCATTAGCCCGAGATTTGTAATAATCGTCGCAAATTGTTTAGGCGTTTTGCCAAATTCTTAGGCATTGTCTCAAAATTGTGTGTATTTTCCCACAAATTTTATGTCATTTTCCTGAAAATTTGTGTAATTGTCCCAAATTCTCGGTAACTGTAACCAAATTTTGAGTAATTGTCTTCTAATTTGTCTCAAAGTTATGGGCAATGGTGATTCAAGTCATTAAAAACTTCCACAAGTTTCGTGTATTTGTCTCTACAGTTTTGATAGTTGTGTTCCTGCGGAGGGAAATTGTCACCAAACGTTGGGTAATTGACCCCAAATTCTAAGTAATTGTCTCCAATTTTTGCGTAATTATTTCCAAACGGTGTGTACTTTTCGACAAATGTTGGGGAAATTGTCCCTAAATAGGGGGTCATTTTGCCCCAATTTTTAGTAATTGTCCCCAAATTTTCTGTCGTTTTCCCAAATTTCAGCAATTGTCTCCAAATTTGGGTAATTGTCCCCAAATCCTGAGTAACTGTCTCCAAATTTTGGGTAATTGGCCCAACATGTCTAATAATTTTCCTCAAATTTGGTGTATTTGTCCCCAAAAGGTGGATAATTGTCCCCAAATGTCGGATAATTTTCACCCGATTTGGGGTTATTGCCTCAAAATTTTAGGTAAGTTTGCCCACATTTTTAGTAATTGTAACCCCCTGGTTGGGTAATTGTCACCAAATTTTGAGTACTTTTTCCCAAATTTTGAGTCATTCTCTCCAAATTTGGGGTAATTGCCCTCAAATTGTGAGTAATTCTCTCCCAATTTTGGGTAATCCTCCTCAGATTATCGGTAACTGTCACCAAATTTTGGGAAAGTATCCGCAAACTTCGGGTAATTGCCCCCCCAGTTTTGAGGAGCTATCTCAAAACGATGGACATTTTCTCCAAATTTTGTTAACTGTCCCCGAATTTGGGTGAACTGTCAACAAATTTTGAGTCATTTTCACAGGATTTCTTATTGTTTTCATCGAATTTTGTATAATTGTTTCCAAATTAGGGTCACTTTCCTGAAATTTAAAGTAATTGTGCTCATAGGTTTGGTAACTGCCGCAAAATGTGGATCATTCTCTCAAAATGTTGGGCAACCGTCTCCCACTGTTGGGTAATTGTCCCTAAAATTCTTGTAGTTTGCCACGCATTTTGCGTAATTGTCACCAGATTTTGAATAATCCTTATGAAATTTGGGGTAACTGCCTCCAAATTTGGGGTAATTTTGCCACAATTTGTGTAATTCTCTCCATATTTCAGGTAATTGTGGCCAAAAATTTGTGGTAATTGTCGGCAAAATTTTGGGCAATTTGCCACAAATTTTGAGAAATTGTGCCAAAGTCTTGGGAAATTGCCTCCAAATTTTGAGTAATTTTCCCAAATCCTCTTGTAATAGTCCCCGGGTTTAGGGAAAGTGTGCCCGAGTTTATGGGAGTTGTCTCAGAATTTTGAGTAACTGTCCCCAAATATCGTGTCATTTTCCTCAAATTTTGTGCAGATGTCCCAGACTTTCTCTAATTATCCCCAAATGTGGGGTAATTGTCCTCCAATTTTAAGTAATTGCCACAACATTTCTTACGATTTTACCTCGATTTTTGCGTAATTGTCCCCAGTCTCGGGTCATTTTCCTCAAGTTTAGAGTAAATGTCTGCAGATTTGGGGTATTTGCCAGCAAAATCTGGACAGTCGTCTCAAAATCAGGCGTAATTTTCCACCAATTTTGTGTAATTGTCCCCAAATCTTGCATCATTTTCTCCAAACCCTGGGTCATTTCCCCCAAATCGAGGTAAATGTCAGACTATTTTGAGTCATGTTCTCCAAATGTTGGGCAATTGTCTCCCAGTTTGGGGTAATTGTCTCAAACTCTTGGGTAATTGTCCTCCAATTTTAGGCAATTGTCCACAAACTTTGAGGAATTATCTCCAGATTTTGGGTAAGTGTCCAAAAATTGGAGTTGGGTTTCGGGTTAGTGTTTTATGGTTAGGGGTAGGGTCTTGTCTCCACATTTGGGGTAATTGTCCCCAAATTTGGGTAATTGTCCCCAGATTTTATGTAATTTCCTCCAAACTTGGGGTCATTACTCCCCAATTATTCAGTAATTGTGCACAAATTTGAAATAACTGCCTAAAAACTTCTAGTAATCGTCGCCCGCCAGGTTTTGAGTCATTAGCCCCAGATTTGTAATAATCGTCGCAAATTGTTGAGGCGTTTTGCCAAATTCTTAGGCATTGTCTCAAAATTGTGTGTATCTTCCCACAAATTTTGTGTCATTTTCCCGAAAATTTGTGTAATTGTCCCAAATTCTCAGTAACTGTAACCAAATTTTGAGTAATTGTCTTCTAATTTGTCTCAAAGTTTTGGGTAATGATGATTCAATTCATTAAACTCTTCCACAAGTTTCGTGTATTTGTCTCTACAGTTTTGATAGTTGTGTTCCTGCGGAGGGAAATTGTCACCAAACGTTGGGTAATTGACCCCAAATTCTAAGTAATTGTCTCCAATTTTTGCGTAATTATTTCCAAACGGTGTGTACTTTTCGACAAATGTTGGGGAAATTGTCCCTAAATAGGGGGTCATTTTGCCCCAATTTTTAGTAATTGTCCACAAATTTTCTGTCGTTTTCCCAAATTTCAGCAATTGTCTCCAAATTTGGGTAATTGTCCTCAAATCCTGAATAACTGTCTCCAAATTTTGGGTAATTGGCCCAACATGTCTAATAATTTTCCTCAAATTTGGTGTATTTGTCCCCAAAAGGTGGATAATTGTCCCCAAATGTCGGATAATTTTCACCCGATTTGGGGTTATTGCCTCAAAATTTTAGGTAAGTTTGCCCACATTTTTAGTAATTGTAACCCCCTGGTTGGGTAATTGTCACCAAATTTTGAGTACTTTTTCCCAAATTTTGAGTCATTCTCTCCAAATTTGGGGTAATTGCCCTCAAATTTTGAGTAATTCTCTCCCAATTTTGGGTAATCCTCCTCAGATTATCGGTAACTGTCACCAAATTTTGGGAAAGTATCCGCAAACTTCGGGTAATTGCCCCCCCAGTTTTGAGGAGCTATCTCAAAACGATGGACATTTTCTCCAAATTTTGTTAACTGTCCCCGAATTTGGGTGAACTGTCAACAAATTTTGAGTCATTTTCACAGGATTTCTTATTGTTTTCATCGAATTTTGTATAATTGTTTCCAAATTAGGGTCACTTTCCTGAAATTTAAAGTAATTGTGCTCATAGGTTTGGTAACTGCCGCAAAATGTGGATCATTCTCTCAAAATGTTGGGCAACCGTCTCCCACTGTTGGGTAATTGTCCCTAAAATTCTTGTAGTTTGCCACGCATTTTGCGTAATTGTCACCAGATTTTGAATAATCCTTATGAAATTTGGGGTAACTGCCTCCAAATTTGGGGTAATTTTGCCACAATTTGTGTAATTCTCTCCATATTTCAGGTAATTGTGGACAAAAATTTGTGGTAATTGTCGGCAAAATTTTGGGTAATTTGCCACAAATTTTGAGAAATTGTCCCAAAGCCTTGGGAAATTGCCTCCAAATTTTGAGTAATTGTCCAAAATCCTCTTGTAATTCTCCCCGGGTTTAGGGTAAGTGCGCCCGAGTTTCTGGGAGTTGTCTCAGAATTTTGAGTAACTGTCCCCAAATATCGTGTAATTTTCCTCAAATTTTGTGCAGATGTCCCAGACTTTCTCTAATTATCCCCAAATGTGGGGTAATTGTTCTCCAATTTTAAGTAATTGCCACAACATTTCTTACGATTTTACCTCGATTTTTGTATAATTGTCCCCAGTCTCGGGTAATTTTCCTCAAGTTTAGAGTAAATGTCTGCAGATTTGGGGTATTTGCCGGCAAAATCTGGACGGTCGTCTCAAAATCAGGCGTAATTTTCCACCAATTTTGTGTAATTGTCCCAAAATCTTGCATCATTTTCTCCAAACCATGGGTCATTTCCCCCAAATCGAGGTAAATGTCAGACTATTTTGAGTCATGTTCTCCAAATGTTGGGCAATTGTCTCCCGGTTTGGGGTAATTGTCTCAAACTCTTGGGTAATTGTCCTCCAATTTTAGGCAATTGTCCACAAACTTTGAGGAATTATCTCCAGATTTTGGGTAAGTGTCCAAAAATTGGAGTTGGGTTTGGGGTTAGTGTTTTATGGTTAGGGGTAGGGTGTTGTCTCCACATTTGGGGTAATTGTCCCCAAATTTGGGTAATTGTCCCCAGATTTTAAGTCATTTCCTCCAATCTTGGGGTCATTACTCCCAAGTTTTCAGTAATTGTGCACAAATCTGAAATAACTGCCTAAAAACTTCTAGTAATCGTCGCCTGCCAGGTTTTGAGTCATTAGCCCCAGATTTGTAATAATCGTCGCAAATTGTTGAGGCCTTTTGCCAAATACTTAGGCATTGTCTCAAAATTGTGTGTGTCTTCCCACAAATTTTGTGTCATTTTCCCGAAAATTTGTGTAATTGTCCCAAATTCTCGGTAACTGTAACCAAATTTTGAGTAATTGTCTTCTAATTTGTCTCAAAGTTATGGGCAATGGTGATTCAAGTCATTCAAATCTTCCACAAGTTTCGTGTATTTGTCTCTACAGTTTTGATAGTTGTGTTCCTACGGAGGGAAATTGTCACCAAACGTTGGGTAATTGACCCCAAATTCTAAGTAATTGTCTCCAATTTTTGCGTAATTCTCTCCAAGCGGTTTGTCATTTTCGTAAAATGTTGGGAAATTGTCCCTAAATAGGGGGTCATTTTGCCCCAGTTTTTAGTAATTGTCCCCAAATGTTCTGTCGTTTTCCCAAATTTCAGCAATTGTCTCCAGATTTGGGTAATTGTCCCCAAATCCTGAGTAACTGTCTCCAAATTTTGGGTAATTGGCCCAACATGTCTAATAATTTTCCTCAAATTTGGTGTATTTGTCCCCAAATGGTGGATAATTGTCCCCAAATATCGGATGATTTTCACCCGATTTGGGGTTATTGCCTCAAAATTTTAGGTAAGTTTGCCCACATTTTTAGTAATTGTAACCCCCTGGTTGGGTAATTGTCACCAAATTTTGAGTACTTTTTCCCAAATTTTGAGTCATTCTCTCCAAATTTGGGGTAATTGCCCTCAAATTTTGAGTAATTCTCTCCCGATTTTGGGTAATCCTCCTCAAATTTTCGGTAACTGTCTCCAAATTTTGGGAAATTATCCGCAAACTTCGGGTAATTGCCCCCCCAGTTTTGAGGAGCTATCTCAAAACGATCGACATTTTCTCCAAATTTTGTTAACTGTCGCCGGATTTGGGGTAACTGTCATCAAATTCTGAGTCATTTTCACAAGATTTCTTATCGTTTTCATTGAATTTTGTATAATTGTCCCCAAATTAGGGTCACTTTCCTGAAATTTAGAGTAATTGTGCTCATAGGTTTGGTAACGGCCGCAAAATGTGGAGCATTCTCTCAAAATGTTGGGCAACCGTCTCCCACTGTTGGGTAATTGTCCCTAAAATTCTTGTAGTTTGCCACGCATTTTGCGTAATTGTCACCAGATTTTGAATAATCCTTATGAAATTTGGGGTAACTGCCTCCAAATTTGGGGTAATTTTGCCACAATTTGTGTAATTCTCTCCATATTTCAGGTAAGTGTGGCCAAAAATTTTTGGTAATTGTCGGCAAAATGTTGGGCAATTTGCCACAAATTTTGAGAAATTGTCCCAAAGTCTTGGGAAATTGCCTCCAAATTTTGAGTCATTTTCCCAAATCCTCTTGTAATAGTCCCCGGGTTTAGGGTAAGTGCGCCCGAGTTTATGGGAGTTGTCTCAGATTTTTGAGTAACTGTCCCCAAATATCTTGTCATTTTCCTCAAATTTTGTGCGGATGTCCCAGACTTTCTCTAATTATCCCCAAATGTGGGGTAATTGTCCTCCAATTTTAAGTAATTGCCACAACATTTCTTACGATTTTACCTCGATTTTTGTATAATTGTCCCAAGTCTCGGGTAATTTTCCTCAAGTTTAGAGTAAATGTCTGCAGATTTGGGGTATTTGCCAGCAAAATCTGGACAGTCGTCTCAAAATCAGGCGTAATTTTCCACCAGTTTTGTGTAATTGTCCCCAAATCTTGCATCATTTTCTCCAAACCCTGGGTCATTTCCCCCAAATCGAGGTAAATGTCAGACTATTTTGAGTAATCTTCTCCAAATGTTGGGCAATTGTCTCCCAGTTTGGGGTAATTGTCTCAGACTCTTGGGAAATTGTCCTCCAATTTTACGCAATTGTCCACAAACTTTGAGGAATTACCTCCAGATTTTGGGTAAGTGTCCAAAAATTGGAGTTGGGTTTGGGGTTAGTGTTTTATGGTTAGGGGTAGGGTGTTGTCTCCACATTTGGGGTAATTGTCCCCAAATTTGGGTAATTGTCCCCAGATTTTAAGTCATTTCCTCCAATCTTGGGGTCATTACTCCCAAGTTTTCAGTAATTGTGCACAAATCTGAAATAACTGCCTAAAAACTTCTAGTAATCGTCGCCTGCCAGGTTTTGAGTCATTAGCCCCAGATTTGTAATAATCGTCGCAAATTGTTGAGGCGTTTTGCCAAATTCTTAGGCATTGTCTCAAAATTGTGTGTGTCTTCCCACAAATTTTGTGTCATTTTCCCAAAAATTTGTGTAATTGTCCCAAATTCTCGGTAACTGTAACCAAATTTTGAGTAATTGTCTTCTAATTTGTCTCAAAGTTATGGGCAATGGTGATTCAAGTCATTAAAATCTTCCACAAGTTTCGTGTATTTGTCTCTACAGTTTTGATAGTTGTGTTCCTACGGAGGGAAATTGTCACCAAACGTTGGGTAATTGACCCCAAATTCTAAGTAATTCTCTCCAATTTTGGCGTAATTGTCACCCAGCGGTGTGTCGTTTTCGACAAATGTTGGGGAAATTGTCCCTAAATAGGGGGTCATTTTGCCCCAATTTTTAGTAATTGTCCCCAAATTTTCTGTCGTTTTCCCAAATTTCAGCAATTGTCTCCAAATTTGGGTAATTGTCCCCAAATCCTGAGTAACTGTCTCCAAATTTTGGGTAATTGGCCCAACATGTCTAATAATTTTCCTCAAATTTGGTGTATTTGTCCCCAAAAGGTGGATAATTGTCCCCAAATGTCGGATAATTTTCACCCGATTTGGGGTTATTGCCTCAAAATTTTAGGTAAGTTTGCCCACATTTTTAGTAATTGTAACCCCCTGGCTGGGTAATTGTCACCAAATTTTGAGTACTTTTTCCCAAATTTTGAGTCATTCTCTCCAAATTTGGGGTAATTGCCCTCAAATTTTGAGTAATTCTCTCCCGATTTTGGGTAATCCTCCTCAAATTTTCGGTAACTGTCTCCAAATTTTGGGAAATTATCCGCAAACTTCGGGTAATTGCCCCCCCAGTTTTGAGGAGCTATCTCAAAACGATGGACATTTTTTCCAAATTTTGTTAACTGTCGCCGGATTTGGGGTAACTGTCATCAAATTTTGAGTCATTTTCACAAGATTTCTTATCGTTTTCATTGAATTTTGTATAATTGTCCCCAAATTAGGGTCACTTTCCTGAAATTTAGAGTAATTGTGCTCATAGATTTGGTAACGGCCGCAAAATGTGGAGCATTCTCTCAAAATGTTGGGCAACCGTCTCCCACTGTTGGGTAATTGTCCCTAAAATTCTTGTAGTTTGCCACGCATTTTGCGTAACTGTCACCAGATTTTGAATAATCCTTATGAAATTTGGGGTAACTGCCTCCAAATTTGGGGTAATTTTGCCACAATTTGTGTAATTCTCTCCATATTTCACTAATTGTGGCCAAAAATTTGTGGTAATTGTCGGCAAAATTTTGGGCAATTTGCCACAAATTTTGAGAAATTGTCCCAAAGCCTTGGGAAATTGCCTCCAAATTTTGAGTAATTTTCCCAAATCCTCTTGTAATAGTCCCCGGGTTTACGGTAAGAGCGCCCGAGTTACTGTGAGTTGTCTCAGAATTTTGAGTAACTGTCCCCAAATATCTTGTAATTTTCCTCAAATATTGTGCAGATGTCCCAGACTTTCTCTAATTATCCCCAAAAGTGGGGTAATTGTCCTCCAATTTTAAGTAATTGCCACAACATTTCTTACGATTTTACCTCGATTTTTGTATAATTGTCCCCAGTCTCGGGTAATTTTCCTCAAGTTTAGAGTAAATGTCTGCAGATTTGGGGTATTTGCCCGCAAAATCTGGACAGTCGTCTCAAAATCAGGCGTAATTTTCCACCAGTTTTGTGTAATTGTCCCCAAATCTTGCATCATTTTCTCCAAACCCTGGGTAATTTCCCCCAAATCGAGGTAAATGTCAGACTATTTTGAGTCATGTTCTCCAAATGTTGGGCAATTGTCTCCCAGTTTGGGGTAATTGTCTCAAACTCTTGGGGAATTGTCCTCCAATTTTACGCAATTGTCCACAAACTTTGAGGAATTACCTCCAGTTTTTGGCTAAGTGTCCAAAAATTGGAGTTGGGTTTCGGGTTAGTGTTTTATGCTTAAGGTTAGGGTGTTGTCTCCACTTTTGGGGTAATTGTCCCCAAATTTGGGTAATTGTCCCCAGATTTTAAGTCATTTCCTCCAAACTTGGGGTCATTACTCCCCAATTACTCAGTAATTGTGCACAAATTTGAAATAACTGCCTAAAAACTTCTAGTAATGGTCGCCCGCCAGGTTTTGAGTCATTAGCCCCAGATTTGTAATAATCGTCGCAAATTGTTGAGGCGTTTTGCCAAATTCTTAGGCATTGTCTCAAAATTGTGTGTATCTTCCCACAAATTTTATGTCATTTTCCCGAAAATTTGTGTAATTATCCCAAATTCTCGGTAACTGTAACCAAATTTTGAGAAATTGTCTTCTAATTTGTCTCAAAGTTATGGGCAATGGTGATTCAAGTCATTAAAATCTTCCACAAGTTTCGTGTATTTGTCTCTACAGTTTTGATAGTTGTGTTCCTACGGAGGGAAATTGTCACCAAACGTTGGGTAATTGACCCCAAATTCTAAGTAATTCTCTCCAATTTTGGCGTAATTGTCACCCAGCGGTGTGTCGTTTTCGACAAATGTTGGGGAAATTGTCCCTAAATAGGGGGTCATTTTGCCCCAATTTTTAGTAATTGTCCCCAAATGTTCTGTCGTTTTCCCAAATTTCAGCAATTGTCTCCAAATTTGGGTAATTGTCCCCAAATCCTGAGTAACTGTCTCCAAATTTTGGGTAATTGGCCCAACATGTCTAATAATTTTCCTCAAATTTGGTGTATTTGTCCCCAAAAGGTGGATAATTGTCCCCAAATGTCGGATAATTTTCACCCGATTTGGGGTTATTGCCTCAAAATTTTAGGTAAGTTTGCCCACATTTTTAGTAATTCTAACCCCCTAGTTGAGTAATTGTCACCAAATTTTGAGTACTTTTTCCCAAATTTTGAGTCATTCTCTCCAAATTTGGGGTAATTGCCTCAAATATTGAAGTAATTCTATCCAAATTTGGGTAATCCTCTTCAAATTTTCGGTAAATGTCTCCAAATTTTGGGAAATTATCCGCAAACTTCGGTTAATTGCCCCCCCAGTTTTGAGGAGCTATCTCAAAACGATGGACATTTTCTCCAAAATTTGTTAATTGTCGCCGGATTTGGGGTAACTGTCACCAAATTTTGAGTCATTTTCACAAGATTTCTTATCGTTTTCATAGAATTTTGTGTAATTGTCCCCAAATCTTGCATCATTTTCTCCAAACCCTGGGTCATTTCCCCCAAATCGAGGTAAATGTCAGACTATTTTGAGTAATCTTCTCCAACTGTTGGGCAATTGTCTCCCAGTTTGGGGTAATTGTCTCAAACTCTTGGGGAATTGTCCTCCAATTTTACGCAATTGTCCACAAATTTGAGGAATTATCTCCAGATTTTGTGTAAGTGTCCAAAAAATTGGAGTTGGGTTTGGGGTTAGTGTTTTATGGTTAGGGTTAGGGTGTTGTCTCCACATTTGGGGTAATTGTCCCCAAATTTGGGTAATTGTCCCCAGATTTCAAGTCATTTACTCCAAACTTGGGGTAATTACTCACCAATTACTCAGTAATTGTGCACAAATTTGAAATAACTGCCTAAAAACTTCTAGTAATCGTCGCCCGCCAGGTTTTGAGTCATTAGCCCCAGATTTATAATAATCGTCACAAATTGTTGAGGCGTTTTGCCAAATTCTTAGGCATTGTCTCAAAATTGTGTGTATCTTCCCACCAATTTTGTGTCATTTTCCCGAAAAATTGTGTAATTCTCCCAAATTCTCGGTAACTGTAACCAAATTTGGAGTAATTGTCTTCTAATTTGTCTCAAAGTTAAGGGCAATGG
Organism: Clamator glandarius; assembly: GCA_033459285.1. Lineage (NCBI taxonomy): Eukaryota > Metazoa > Chordata > Aves > Cuculiformes > Cuculidae > Clamator > Clamator glandarius. Next base: position 73,982 of record JAUNZM010001867.1, read on the forward strand.
TGATTCAAGTCATTAAAATCTTCCACAAGTTTCGTGTATTTGTCTCTACAGTTTTGATAGTTGTGTTCCTACGGAGGGAAATTGTCACCAAACGTTGGGTAATTGACCCCAAATTCTAAGTAATTGTCTCCAATTTTGGCGTAATTGTCTCCAAACGGTGTGTCCTTTTCGACAAATGTTGGGGAAATTGTCCCTAAATAGGGGGTCATTTTGCCCCAATTTTTAGTAATTGTCCCCGAATTTTCTGTCGTTTTCCCAAATTTCAGCAATTGTCTCCAAATTTGGGTAATTGTCCCCAAATCCTGAGTAACTGTCTCCAAATTTTGGGTAATTGGCCCAACATGTCTAATAATTTTCCTCAAATTTGGTGCATTTGTCCCCAAATGGTGGATAATTGTCCCCAAATGTCGCATAATTTTCACCCGATTTGGGGTTATTGCCTCAAAATTTTAGGGAAGTTTGCCCACATTTTTAGTAATTGTAACCCCCTGGTTGGGTAATTGTCACCAAATTTTGAGTACTTTTTCCCAAATTTTGAGTCATTCTCTCCAAATTTGGGGTAATTGCCCTCAAATTGTGAGTAATTCTCTCCCAATTTTGGGTAATCCTCCTCAAATTTTCGGTAACTGTCTCCAAATTTCGGGAAATTATCCGCAAACTTCGGGTAATTGCCCCCCCAGTTTTGAGGAGCTATCTCAAAACGATGGACATTTTCTCCAAATTTTGTTAATTGTCCCCGGATTTGGGGTAACTGTCACCAAATTTTGAGTCATTTTCACAAGATTTCTTATCGTTTTCATCCAGTTTTGTATAATTGTCCCCAAATTAGGGTCCCTTTCCTGAAATTTAGAGTAATTGTGCTCATAGGTTTGGTAACTGCCGCAAAATGTGGAGCATTCTCTCAAAATGTTGGGCAACCGTCTCCCACTGTTGGGTAATTGTCCCTAAGATTATTGTAGTTTGCCACGCATTTTGCGTAACTGTCACCAGATTTTGAATAATCCTTATGAAATTTGGGGTAACTGCCTCCAAATTTGGGGTAATTTTGCCAAAATTTGTGTCATTCTCTCCATATTTCAGGTAATTGTGGCCAAAAATTTGTGGTAATTGTCGGCATAATTTGGGGCAATTTGCCACAAATTTTGAGAAATTGTCCCAAAGTCTTGGGAAATTGCCTCCAAATTTTGAGTAATTTTCCCAAATCCTCTTGTAATAGTCCCCGGGTTTAGGGTAAGTGCGCCCGAGTTTATGGGAGTTGTCTCAGATTTTTGAGTAACTGTCCCCAAATATCTTGTCATTTTCCTCAAATTTTGTGCAGATGTCCCAGACTTTCTCTAATTATCCCCAAATGTGGGGTAATTGTCCTCCAATTTTAAGTAATTGCCACAACATTTCTTACGATTTTACCTCGATTTTTGTATAATTGTCCCCAGTCTCGGGTCATTTTCCTCAAGTTTAGAGTAAATGTCTGCAGATTTGGGGTATTTGCCAGCAAAATCTGGACAGTCATCTCAAAATCAGGCGTTATTTTCGACCAATTATGTGTAATTGTCCCCAAATCTTGCATCATTTTCTCCAAACCCTGGGTAATTTCCCCCAAATCGAGGTAAATGTCAGACTATTTTGAGTCATGTTCTCCAAATGTTGGGCAATTGTCTCCCAGTTTGGGGTAATTGTCTCAAACTCTTGGGTAATTGTCCTCCAATTTTACGCAATTGTCCACAAACTTTGAGGAATTATCTCCAGATTTTGGGTAAGTGTCAAAAATTGTAGTTGGGTTTCAGGTTAGTGTTTTATGGTTAGGGGTAGGGTGTTGTCTCCACATTTGGGGTAATTGTCCCCAAATTTGGGTAATTGTCCCCAGATTTCAAGTCATTTCCTCCAAACTTGGAGTCATTACTCCCAAGTTTTCAGTAATTGTGCACAAATTTGAAGTAACTGCCTAAAAACTTCTAGTAATCGTCGCCCGCCAGGTTTTGAGTCATTAGCCCCAGATTTGTAATAATCGTCGCAAATTGTTGAGGCGTTTTGCCAAATTCTTAGGCATTGTCTCAAAATCATGTGTATCTTCCCACACATTTTGTGTCATTTTCCCAAAAATTTGTGTAATTGTCCCAAATTCTTGGTAACTGTAACCAAATTTTGAGTAATTGTCTTCTAATTTATCTCAAAGTATTGGGCAATGGTGATTCAAGTCATTAAAATCTTCCACAAGTTTCGTGTATTTGTCTCTACAGTTTTGATAGTTGTGTTCCCACGGAGGGAAATTGTCACCAAACGTTGGGTAATTGACCCCAAATTCTAAGTAATTGTCTCCAATTTTGGCGTAATTGTCTCCAAAGGGTGTGTCGTTTTCGACAGATGTTGGGAAATTGTCCCTAAATAGGGGGTCATTTTGCCCCAATTTTTAGTAATTGTCCCCAAATTTTCTGTCGTTTTCCCAAATTTCAGCAATTGTCTCCAAATTTGGGTAATTGTCCCCAAATCCTGAGTAACTGTCTCCAAATTTGGGGTAATTGGCCCAACATGTCTAATAATTTTCCTCAAATTTGGTGCATTTGTCCCCAAAAGGTGGATAATTGTCCCCAAATGTCGGATAATTTTCACCCGATTTGGGGTTATTGCCTCAAAATTTTAGGGAAGTTTGCCCACATTTTTAGTAATTGTAACCCCCTGGTTGGGTAATTGTCACCAAATTTTGAGTACTTTTTCCCAAATTTTGAGTCATTCTCTCCAAATTTGGGGTAATTGCCCTCAAATTGTGAGTAATTCTCTCCCAATTTTGGGTAATCCTCCTCAAATTTTCGGTAACTGTCTCCAAATTTCGGGAAATTATCCGCAAACTTCGGGTAATTGCCCCCCCAGTTTTGAGGAGCTATCTCAAAACGATGGACATTTTCTCCAAATTTTGTTAATTATCGCCGGATTTGGGGTAACTGTCACCAAATTTTGAGTCATTTTCACAAGATTTCTTATCCTTTTCATCGAATTTTGTATAATTGTCCCCAAACTAGGGTCCCTTTCCTGAAATTTAGAGTAATTGTGCTCATAGGTTTGGTAACTGCTGCAAAATGTGGAGCATTCTCTCAAAATGTTGGGCAACCGTCTCCCACTGTTGGGTAATTGTCCCTAAAATTCTTGTAGTTTGCCACGCATTTTGCGTAATTGTCACCAGATTTTGAATCATCCTTATGAAATTTGGGGTAACTGCCTCCAAATTTGGGGTAATTTTGCCACAATTTGTGTAATTCTCTCCATATTTCAGGTAACTGTGGCCAAAAATTTGTGGTAATTGTCGGCAAAATTTTGGGCAATTTGCCACAAATTTTGAGAAATTGTCCCAAAGTCTTGGGAAATTGCCTCCAAATTTTGAGTAATTTTCCCAAATCCTCTTGTAATGTTCCCCGGGTTTAGGGTAAGTGCGCCCGAGTTTATGGGAGTTGTCTCAGAATTTTGAGTAACTGTCCCCAAATATCGTGTCATTTTCCTCAAATTTTGTGCAGATGTCCCAGACTTTCTCTAATTATCCCCAAATGTGGGGTAATTGTCCTCCAATTTTAAGTAATTGCCACAACATTTCTTACGAATTTACCTCCATTTTTTATAATTGTCCCCAGTCTTCTTTGGGTGTTACAGGAATGGTTAGGGTTAGTTATAGGGTTAAAGTCATGGTTAAGGTTATGGGTAGGGTTAGGGCTTAGGGGTAGATTTAGGGTAAGGATTAGAGTTAGAGTTAAGGTTAGGGTTATGTTTAGGGGTTAGGGTTAGTGTTACGGTTAGGCTTTGTTTTGTGGTTAGTGTTAGTGGTTATGATTAGGGTGAGTGTTAGGATTAGGTTTACATTTAACGTTATCGTTAGTGTTAGGGGTTAGGGTTAGCGTTATGGTTAGGGTTAGGGTTTAGGTATAGTGTTACTGTTAGTGTAAGTTTAAGGGTTAGGTTTAGGATTAGTGTTAGGGTTAATATTAGGGGCTAGGTTTATGGTTAAGGTTAGAGTTAGGGTTAGGGGTTAGTGTTAGGGTTACTTTTAGGTTAGATTTATGACTAGATTTAGGATTCGGGTTAGGGTTAGTGTTAGGGTTAGGTATAGGTTTAGGATTAGGGGTTTAGGGTTAATGTCATGTTTAGGGTTAGGGTCGGTCCAATATTAAAATAAGGGTTAGTTTTAGGGTTAGGTTTAGTGTCCCTTTAGGGTTGGGCAATTAGTGTTAGGGCCGTTTGGGTTAGTGTTAGGGTAAGGATTAGATTTATGTTTCGGTTTAGTGTGGGCCCACGATTAGGATAAGTGTTAGAGTTCTGGTGAATGTTATGTTTATGGGTTAGGGTTAGGGGTTAGGGTTAGGGGTTATGGTTTTTTGTTAGTGTTTGTATTAGTGTTAGTGTTAGTGTTGGGGTTAGTGTTTAGGGCAAGGTTTAGGATTAGGATTAAGTTTCAGATTAGACTTAGTTTTTGGGTTAGAGATTAAGGTTAGGTTTAGGATTGGACTTGTAGAATAAGGGTTAGGGTTAGGGTTAATGTTAGGGTTAAGTTTAAATTTAAGGTTAGGGTTATGGTTAGAGTTAGGTGTTAGGGTTACGGTAAGGGTTAGGGTTAGGGTTAGGTTTAGGGTTAGTGTTCGGGTTAGGCATAGGGTCATTTGTGTTAGGGTTAGGTTTAGGGTTAGGATTAGATTTATATTTTGGTTTAGGATGGGCCCACCATTAGGATAAGGGTTAGTGTTATGGTTAAGTGTTATGTTTATGGGTTAGGTTAGGGGTTAGGGTAAGTAGTTAGTGTTTTGTGTTAGTGTTTGGATTACGATTAGTTTTAGTGTTAGGTGTAGTGTTTAGGGCAAGTTTTAGGGTTGGGATTAAGTTTCAGGTTAGGCTTAGTTTTTGAGTTTAAGATTAATGTTAAGTTTAGGATTAGACTTTAGTTTTAGAATAAGTGTTAGGATTAGGGTTATTGTTAGGGTTAGGGTTAAGAGTTATGTTCAGAGTGAGGGTTTGGATTATAGTTAGGGATAGGTTTAGGGTTAGGGTTAGGTTTGGGTTAGAGTTAGGTTTAGGATTAGGGTTAGGCATTAGTGTTAGGGTTATGGTTCTTGTTAGGTTTAGGGTTAGTGTTAGGGTTAGGGTTCTGTTACGTTTAGGGTTAGGGTTAGGGTTAGAGTTAGAGTTATGGTCGGGTTAAGGTTGATGTTTATGTTAAGGTTATGGTTTAGGTTTAAGGTTAGTGTTAGGGTTATTGTTTAGGTTTAGTGTTATTATTAGTGATGGGTTAGGTTTAGGGTTAGATTTATGTTTAGGTTTAGGGTGGGCCCACTATTAGGATAAGGTTTAGAGTTATGCTGAAGTGCAATGTTTATGGGTTAGGGTTTGGGGGTTAGGGTTAGAGGTTAGGGTTTTGTGTTAGTGTTTGGATAAGGGTTTGTGTTAGTGTTGGGGTTAGTGTTTAGGCAAGGTTTACGGTTAGGATTAAGTTTCAGGTTAACCTTAGTTTTTGGGTTAGAGATTAAGGTTATGTTTAGGATTAGGATTAGATTTCAGTTGTAGAATAAGAGTTAGATTTAGGGTTAGTGTTAGGGTTAGGGTTAAGGGTTATGGTTAGGGTTAGGTTTCGGATTAGGGTTAGGGTTATGGGGTTAGTGTTAGTGTTAAGGCTAGGGTTAGGTTTAGTGTTATTGTTAGGGTTGGGGGTTAGGGTTAGGCTTATGGCTAGGGTTAGTGTTAGGGTTACCGTTAAGATTAGGCTTAGTGTTAGTATTAGGTTTAGGGTTGGATTAGTGTTAGGGTTAGGGTTTTAGGGTTAGTGTTAGGATTATTGTTAGTGTTAGGCTTAGGGTTATGTTTAGGGTTGGGTTAGCGTTACGTGCCATTAGCATTAGGGTTAGGGTTACGCCATTAAGCTTAACGTCATTTGGGTTAGGATTAGATTTAAGTTTATGGTTAGAGTTAGATATATGTATTAGGTTTAGGGTCCACCATTAGGATAAGGGTTAGAGTTATGGTTAATTGTTATGTGTATGGGTTATGGTTAGGTGTTTAGGTTAAGGGTTAGGGTTTTGTGTTAGTGTTTGGATTAAGGTTAGTGTAGTGTAGTAATTAGTGTTTAGGGCAAGGTTTAGAGTTAGGATTAAGTTTCATGTTAGGCTTAGTTTTTGAGTTACAGATTAAGGTTAGGTTTAGGTTTAGGATTAGACTTTAGTTGTAGAATAAGTTTTAGCATTAGTGTCATTGGTAGGGTTAGGGTTAAGAGTTATGTTTAGAGTTAGGGTTTGGAATAGGGTTAGGGATAGGATTAAGTTTTGGGGGTAATAGTTATTGTTAGGGTTAGGGTTATGGTTAAAGTTAGGGGTTAGGGTTAGTGTTAGGGTTAGCGTTAGGGTTAAGTTTAGGTTTAGTGTCAGGGTAAGTGTTAGGGTTAGGGTTAGGGCTAGTGTTATTTTTCGGGTTAGGGTAAGTGTGCCATTAGGGTTAGGGTTAGTGTTAGGCCATTAAGTTTATGTTCATTTGGGTAAGGATTATGGTTAGGGTTAGGTTAAGGTTTAGGGTTAGGGCAATTTTTACGGTTATGTTTAGGGTTAGAGTTAGGGTTTGAGTTAGGGTCAGGGTTAGGAGTTATGTTTAGTGCTAGCGTTAGGGTTAAATTTAGGGTTAGGGGTTAGGGTTCGGGTTATTGTTAGAATTAGGGTTTGGGTTAGGTGTTTGGGTTATTGTTATTGCTAGTGTTATGTTTATTGTTATTTATTAGGGTTTGGGTTTGGGTTAGGGTTATTGTTAGGGTTAGGGTTGGGGTTATATTTAGGGTTAGGTTTAAGATTGGTCCACGATCAGGATAAGAGTTAGAGTTATGGTTATGTTTTATGATTATGGGTTAGGGTTAGGAGTTAGGTTTAGAGGTTAGAGTTTTGTTTTATTGTTTTGATTAGGGTTATTTTTAGTGTTGGGGTTAGTGTTTAGAGCATGGTTTAGGGTTAAGATTAAGTTTCAGATTAGGCTTAGTTTTCGGGTTAGAGATTAAGGTTAGGTTTATGTTTCGGATTAGAATTTAGTTGTTGAATATGGGTTAGGATTAGGATTAGTGTTAGGATTAGGGTCAAGAGTTAGTTTTAGGATTAGGATTTGGATTAGGGTTAGCGATAGAGTTAGGCTTAGAGGGTTAGGGTTAGTGTAGGGTTAGGGTTAATGTTAGGGTTAGGGTCATGATTAAGGTATGGGTTAGAATTAGGGGTCGGTTAAGGGTTAGGGTTAGTGTTAAGTTTAGGTGTTAGGGTTAGGGGTTGAAATAATTCTTAGGTTTAGAGGTAGGGTTATGGTTGAGTGTTAGGGGTAGTGTTAGTGTTAGGGTAATGGTTTAGGGTTAGGGTTAGGGTTAGGGGTTAGGGTTATTGTTTAGGGTTAGGCTTAGGGTTTGGGTTATGGGTTAGGGGTTCGCGTTATGGTTAGTGTTTAGAGTTAGGTGCTATGCTTAGTGTTATGGTTACGGTTAGGCTTATGGTTAGGTTTAGGGTTAGTGTTAGTGTTAGGGTTAGGTTTAGTGTTAGGGTTAGGTGTTCATGTTAGGGTTGGGATTAAGTGTTAAAATTAGGTGTTAGGGTTAGGGTTAGGTTTAGGGTTAGATTTAGTGTTACGGTTAGGGTTAGGGGTAGGGTTAGGTTTGGATTAGGGTTAGGGTTAGGTTTAAGGTTAAGGTATAGAGTTAGGTGTTATTGTTAGGGTTGTGTTTAGGGTTAGATTTTCTGTTAGGGTTAGGGTGGTGTTATGGTTTAGGGTTAGTTTTAGTGTTAGGGTTAGTGTTATGGGTTAGTGTTTGTGTTAGGGTTAGAGGTTAGAGTTAGGGTTAGGTTTAGGGTTGGGGTTAGATTTAGGGTTAGGGTTATGGTTAGGGGGTTAGGGTTAGTGTCAGGTTTAGGATTAGGGTCAGTCTAAAATTAAAATAAGGGTTAGTTTTTGAGTTAGCGTTAGTGTGTTATTAGGGTTAGGGTTAGGGTTAGGGTTTAGGGTTAGTGTTAGGGTTTTTGTTAGAGTTAGGGTTATGTTTAGGTTTAGATTTAGGTTTAGTGTTAAGATAGGGTTAGGGTTAGTTTTAGGGTTAGAGTTAGGGTTAGGGTTATGGTTAGGCTTAGGGTTAGGGTTAGGTTGATGGTTAGGGTTAGGGTTTGAGTTAGGTTGAGGGACGGTGTTAACATGAGGTTTAATTTTAGGTTAGGGTTAGGTGTAAGGAAGAGGGTTAGGGTTACATTTAGGGTTAGGGTAAGGGTTAGGATTAGGGTTAAATTTAGGGTTACGGGTTAGGGTTTGGGTTATTGTTAGAATTAAAGTTTGGGTTAGGTGTTTGGGTTATTGTTAGGGCTAGTGTTATGTTTATTGTTATTTATTAGGGTTTGTGTTTGGGTTAGGGTTATTGTTAGGATTAGGTTTGGGGTTATATTTAGGGTTAGGTTTAAGGTGGGTCCACGATCAGGATAAGAGTTACAGTTATGGTTATGTTTTATGATTATGGGTTAGGAGTTAGTTTTAGGGGTTTGTGTTTTGTTTTATTGTTTTGATTAGGGTTATTTTTAGTGTTGGGGTTAGTGTTTAGAGCATGGTTTAGGGTTAAGATTAAGTTTCAGATTAGGCTTAGTTTTCGGGTTAGAGATTAAGGTTAGGTTTATGTTTCGGATTAGAATTTAGTTGTTGAATATGGGTTAGGATTAGGATTAGTGTTAGGATTAGGGTCAAGAGTTAGTTTTAGGATTAGGATTTGGATTAGGGTTAGTGATAGAGTTAGGCTTAGAGGGTTAGGGTTAGTGTAGGGTTAGGGTTAATGTTAGGGTTAGGGTCATGATTAAGGTACGGGTTAGAATTAGGGGTCGGTTAAGGGTTAGGGTTAGTGTTAATTTTAGGGGTTAGGGTTATGAGTTTAAATAATTCTTAGGTTTAGAGGTAGGGTTATGGTTGGGTGTTAGGGGTAGTGTTAGTGTTAGGGTAATGGTTTAGGGTTAGGGTTAGGTTTAGGGTTGGGTTAGGGTTAGGTTTAGGTTTAGTGATATGGTTCGGGTTAGGGTTAGGTGTTAGGTGCAGGGTTAGGGGCAGGGTTAGGGTAAGGGTTAGGGTTAAAAGTTAGGGTTAGGTTTGGTTTAGGATTAGGTTTAGTGTTAGGGTTAGGGTTAAGTTTATGGTTATGTTTAGTGTTAGGGTTAGGGTTACTGTTTGGGTTAGGGTTAATGTTAGGGTTAGCTGTTAGGGTTAGGGTTAGTGTTAGGTTTTGGTTAGGGTTAGGGTTAGGGTTAGGGTTAGGGTTAGGGTTAGGGTTAGGGTTAGGGTTAGTGTTAGGTTTAGATTTATGTTTAGGATTAGGGTGGGCCCACCTTTAGGATAAGGGTTTGAATTATAGATAAGTGTTATGTTTATGGTTTAGGGTTAATGTTTATCGTTTTGTGTTAGTGTTTGGATTAGGGTTAGTGATAGTGTTTACTGTTTAGGGCAAGGTTTAGGTCTAGAATTATGTTTCAGGTTTGACTTAGTTTTTGTGTTAGAGATTAAGGTTAGGTTTAGGTTTAGGATTAGACTTTAGTTGTAGAATAAGTTTTAGGATTAGGGTTAATGTTAGGGTTAGGGTTAAGGTTTATGTTTTGGGTTACGGTTTGGATTAGAGTTAGGGATATATTTAGGGTTAATGGGATATGTGTTAGTGTAAGGTTTAAGGTTTGGTTTAGGGTTATGTTTAAGGTCAGGGGTTAGGGTTAGTGTTAGGGTTAGTATTAGGTTAGTGTTGTGTTACGGTTAGGGTAAGGGTTAGAGTTAGGTGTTATTGTTAGGATTATGTTTAGGGTTAGGTTTTCTGTTAGGGTTAGGGTGGTGTTATGGTTTAGGGTTAGTTTTAGTGTTAGGGTTAGTGTTATGGATTAGTGTTTGTGTTAGGGTTAAAGGATAGAGTTAGGGTTAGGTTTAGGGTTGGGGTTAGATTTAGGGTTAGGGTTATGGTTAGGTGGTTAGGGTTAGTGTCAGGTTTAGGATTAGGGTCAGTCTAAAATTAAAATAAGGGTTAGTTTTTGAGTTAGCGTTAGTGTGTTATTAGGTTTAGGGTTAGGGTTAGAGTTATGGTTATGGTTAGAGTTAGGGTTAGGGTTTAGGGTTAGTGTTAGGGTTTTTGTTAGAGTTAGGGTTATGTTTAGGTTTAGATTTAGGTTTAGTGTTAAGATAGGGTTAGGGTTAGTTTTAGGGTTAGAGTTAGTGTTAGGGTTATGGTTAGGCTTAGGGTTAGGCTTAGATTTAGTGTTAGGTTGATGGTTAGGGTTAGGGTTAAAGTTAGGTTTAGGGATGGTGTTAACACGAGGTTTAATTTTAGGTTTAGGGTTAAGTGTAAGGATTAGGGTTAGGGTTACATTTAGGGTTAGGGTAAGGTTTAGGGTTAGGGTTAAATTTAGGGTTAAGGGTTAGGGTTCGGGTTATTGTTAGAATTAGAGTTTGGGTTAGGTGTTTGGGTTATTGTTAGGGTTACTGTTATGTTTATTGTTATTTATTAGGGTTTGGGTTTGGGTTAGGGTTATTGTTAGGGTTAGGGTTGGGGTTATATTTAGGGTTAGGTTTAAAGTGGGTCCACGATCAGGATAAGAGTTACAGTTATGTTTATGTTTTATGATTATGGGTTAGGGTTAGGAGTTAGGTTTAGGGGTTAGTGTTTTGTTTTATTGTTTTGATTAGGGTTATTTTTAGTGTTGGGGTTAGTGTTTAGAGCATGGTTTAGGGTTAAGATTAAGTTTCAGATTAGGCTTAGTTTTCGGGTTAGAGGTTAAGGTTAGGTTTAGGTTTCGGATTAGAATTTAGTTGTAGAATATGGGTTAGGATTAGGATTAGTGTTAGGATTAGGGTCAAGAGTTAGTTTTAGGATTAGGATTTGGATTAGGGTTAGCGATAGAGTTAGGCTTAGAGGGTTACGGTTAGTGTAGGGTTAGGGTTAATGTTAGGGTTAGGTTCATGATTAAGGTATGGGTTAGAATTAGGGGTCGGTTCAGTGTTAGGGTTAGTGTTAATTTTAGGGGTTAGGGTTAGGGGTTGAAATAATTCTTAGGTTTAGAGGTAGGGTTATGGTTGGGTGTTAGGGGTAGTGTTAGTGTTAGGGTAATGGTTTAGGGTTAGTGTTAGGTTTAGGGTTGGGTTAGGTTTAGATTTAGGTTTAGTGTTATGGTTCGGGTTAGGGTTAGGAGTTAGGTGCAGGGTTAGGGGCAGGGTTGGGGTTAGGGTTAAAAGTTACGGTTAGTTTTGGATTAGGGTTAGGGTTAAGTTTAGGATTATGTTTAGTGTTAGGGTTAGGGTTAGTGTTTGGGTTAGTGTTAATGTTAGGGTTAGCTGTTAGGGTTAGGGTTAGTGTTAGGTTTTGGTTAGGGTTAGGGTTAGGGTTAGTGTTAGGTTTAGATTTATGTTTAGGATTAGGTTGGGCCCACCTTTAGGATAAGGGTTTGAATTATAGATAAGTGTTATGTTTATGGTTTAGGGTTAATGTTTATCGTTTTGTGTTAGTGTTTGGATTAGGGTTAGTGTTAGTGTTGTGTTTAGTGTTTAGGGCAAGGTTTAGGACTAGGATTATGTTTCAGGTTTGGCTTAGTTTTTGTGTTAGAGATTAAGGTTAGGTTTAGGTTTAGGATTAGACTTTAGTTGCAGAATAAGTTTTAGGATTAGGGTTAATGTTAGGGTTAGGGTTAAGAGTTATGTTTTGGGTTACGGTTTGGATTAGAGTTAGGGATATGTTTAAGGTTAATGGGATATGTGTTAGTGTAAGGTTTAAGGTTTGGTTTAGGGTTATGGTTAAGGTCAGGGGTTAGGGTTAGTGTTAGTGTTAGTGTTAGGTTAGGGTTGGGTTACGGTTAGGGTAAGGGTTAGGTTTCGGGTTAATGTTAGGGGTTAAAGTTAGTGTTAGGGTTAGAGTTAGGGTTAGGGTTTACGGTTAGTTTTAGGGTAAGTGTTAGAATTAGGCTTATGTGTTTAGGGTCAGTGCTAGGTTTATGGCTAGGGTTAGGGCTAGAGTTAGGATTCGGGTTAAATTCAGTGTTAGTGTTACAGTTTGGTTAGTGTTAGGGTCAGTGTTAGTGTTTGGGTTAGTGTAATGTATCGGGTTAGGGTTAAAGGGTTAGGGTTAGTGTCCTGTTTAGGGGTAAAGTCGGTCCAAAATTAAAATAAGGTTTAGTTTTAGGGTTAGGTTTAGTGTGTCATTAGGGTTAGTGTTAGGATTAGGGTCATTAGGGTTAAGATTAGTTTTAGGGTTAGGTGTTAGGATTAGGGTTAGGGTTAAATTTATGGTTATATTTTGGTTTAGGGTTAAATTTAGGATTAGGTGTTAGGGTTAGGGTTAAGGTTATAGTTAGGTTTTGGGATAGGTGTTAGTGTTAGGGTTAGTGTTATATTTACTGTTAGTTGTTAGGGTTAGGGTTAGGGTTAGGGTTAGTGTTACGTTTAAGGTTAGGGTTAGGTTTACGTTTAGGTTTAGGGTTAATGTTAGGATTAGGGTTAGGTTTAGGTTTGGTTTAGGATGAGGGTTAAGGTAAGGATTAGGTGTTAGAGTTAGTGTTAATGTTAGGGTTACGGTTAGGTTTATAGTTAAAGTTAGGGTTACTGTTAGGGTTAGGTTTAGTATTAGGGTTAGATTTATGTTTAGGATTAGGGTGGTCCCACCATTAGGATAAGGGTTTGAATTCTAGTTAAGTGTTATGTAATGGGTTAGGGTTAACGTTTAGGGTTTTGTGTTAGTGTTTGGATTAGGGTTAGTGTTAGTATTGTGTCTAGTGTTTAGGGCAAGGTTTAGGGCTTGGATTAAGTTTCAGGTCAGGCTTAGTTTTTGGGTTAGAGATAAATATTAGGTTTAGGTTTAGGATTAGACTTTAGTTGTAAAATAAGGTAAATGTCAGACTATTTTGAGTCATGTTCTCCAAATGTTGGGCAATTGTCTCCCAGTTTGGGGTAATTGTCTCAAACTCTTGGGTAATTGTCCTCCAATTTTAGGCAATTGTCCACAAACTTTGAGGAATTATCTCCAGATTTTGTGTAAGTGTCCAAAAATTGGAGTTGGGTTTGGGGTTAGTGTTTTATGGTTAGGGTTAGGGTGTTGTCTCCACATTTGGGGTAATTGTCCCCAAATTTGGGTAATTGTCCCCAGATTTTAAGTCATTTCCTCCAAACTTGGGGTCATTACTCCCCAATTACTCAGTAATTGTGCACAAATTTGAAATAACTGCCTAAAATCTTCTAGTAATCGTCGCCCGCCAGGTTTTGAGTCATTAGCCCCAGATTTGTAATAATCGTCGCAAATTGTTGAGGCGTTTTGCCAAATTCTTAGGCATTGTCTCAAAATTGTGTGTATCTTCCCACAAATTTTGTGTCATTTTCCCGAAAATTTGTGTAATTGTCCCAAATTCTGGGTAACTGTAACCAAATTTTGAGTAATTGTCTTCTAATTTGTCTCAAAGTTATGGGCAATGGTGATTCAAGTCATTAAAATCTTCCACAAGTTTCGTGTATTTGTCTCTACAGTTTTGATAGTTGTGTTCCTGTGGAGGGAAATTGTCACCAAACGTTGGGTAATTGACCCCAAATTCTAAGTAATTGTCTCCAATTTTTGCGTAATTGTCTCCAAACGGTGTGTCGTTTTCGACAAATGTTGGGAAATTGTCCCTAAACAGGGGGTCATTTTGCCCCAATTTTTAGTAATTGTCCCCAAATGTTCTGTCGTTTTCCCAAATTTCAGCAATTGTCTCCAAATTTGGGTAATTGTCCCCAAATCCTGAGTAACTGTCTCCAAATTTTGGGTAATTGGCCCAACATGTCTAATAATTTTCCTCAAATTTGGTGTATTTCTCCCCAAATGGTGGATAATTGTCCCCAAATGTCGGATAATTTTCACCCGATTTGGGATTATTGCCTCAAAATTTTTGGTAAGTTTGCCCATATTTTTAGTAATTGTAATCCCCTGGTTGGGTAATTGTCACCAAATTTTGAGTACTTTTTCCCAAATTTTGAGTCATTCTCTCCAAATTTGGGGTAATTGCCCTCAAATTTTGAGTAATTCTCTCCCAATTTTGGGTAATCCTCCTCAAATTTTCGGTAACTGTCTCCAAATTTTGGGAAATTATCCGCAAACTTCGGGTAATTGCCCCCCCAGTTTTGAGGAGCTATCTCAAAACGATGGACATTTTCTCCAAATTTTGTAAATTGTCGCCAGATTTGGGGTAACTGTCACCAAATTTTGAGTCATTTTCACAAGATTTCTTATCGTTTTCATCCAATTTTGTATAATTGTCCCCAAATTAGGGTCACTTTCCTGAAATTTAGAGTAATTGTGCTCATAGGTTTGGTAACGGCCGCAAAATGTGGAGCATTCTCTCAAAATGTTGGGCAACCGTCTCCCACTGTTGGGTAATTGTCCCTAAAATTCTTGTAGTTTGCCACGCATTTTGCGTAATTGTCACCAGATTTTGAATAATCCTTATGAAATTTGGGGTAACTGCCTCCAAATTTGGGGTAATTTTGCCACAATTTGTGTAATTCTCTCCATATTTCAGGTAATTGTGGCCAAAAATTTGTGGTAATTGTCCTCAAAATGTTGGGTAATTTGCCACAAATTTTGAGAAATTGTCCCAAAGTCTTGGGAAATTGCCTCCAAATTTTGAGTCATTTTCCCAAATCCTCTTGTAATAGTCCCCGGGTTGAGGGTAAGTGCGCCCGAGTTTATGGGAGTTGTCTCAGAATTTTGAGTAACTGTCCCCAAATATCTTGTCATTTTCCTCAAATTTTGTGCAGATGTCCCAGACCTTCTCTAATTATCCCCAAATGTGGGGTAATTGTCCTCCAATTTTAAGTAATTGCCACAACATTTCTTACGATTTTCCCTTGATTTTTGTATAATTGTCCCCAGTCTCGGGTAATTTTCCTCAAGTTTAGAGTAAATGTCTGCAGATTTGGGGTATTTGCCAGCAAAATCTGGACAGTCGTCTCAAAATCAGGCGTAATTTTCCACCAATTTTGTGTAATTGTCCCCAAATCTTGCATCATTTTCTCCAAACCCTGGGTAATTTCCCCCAAGTCGATGTAAATGTCAGACTATTTTGAGTAATCTTCTCCAAATGTTGGGCAATTGTCTCCCAGTTTGGGGTAATTGTCTCAAACTCCTGGGTAATTGTCCTCCAATTTTAGGCAATTGTCCACAAACTTTGAGGAATTATCTCCAGATTTTGAGTAAGTGTCCAAAAATTGGAGTTGGGTTTGGGGTTAGTGTTTTATGGTTAGGGTGTTGTCTCCACATTTGGGGTAATTGTCCCCAAATTTGGGTAATTGTCCCCAGATTTTAAGTCATTTCCTCCAAACTTGGGGTCATTACTCCCCAATTACTCAGTAATTGTGCACAAATTTGAAATAACTGCCTAAAAACTTCTAGTAATCGACGCCCGCCAGGTTTTGAGTCATTAGCCCCAGATTTGTAATAATCGTCGCAAATTGTTGAGGCGTTTTGCCAAATTCTTAGGCATTGTCTCAAAATTGTGTGTATCTTCACACAAATTTTGTGTCATTTTCCCGAAAATTTGTGTAATTGTCCCAAATTCTCGGTAACTGTAACCAAATTTTGAGTAATTGTCTTCTAATTTGTCTCAAAGTTATGGGCAATGGTGATTCAAGTCATTAAAATCTTCCACAAGTTTCGTGTATTTGTCTCTACAGTTTTGATAGTTGTGTTCCTACGGAGGGAAATTGTCACCAAACCTTGGGTAATTGACCCCAAATTCTAAGTAATTGTCTCCAATTTTGGCGTAATTGTCTCCAAACGGTGTGTCGTTTTCAACAAATCTTGGGAAATTGTCCCTAAATAGGGAGTCATTTTGCCCCAATTTTTAGTAATTGTCCCCAAATTTTCTGTCGTTTTCCCAAATTTCAGCAATTGTCTCCAAATTTGGGTAATTGTCCCCAAATCCTGAGTAACTGTCTCCAAATTTTGGGTAATTGGCCCAACATGTCTAATAATTTTCCTCAAATTTGGTGCATTTGTCCCCAAATGGTGGATAATTCTCCCCAAATGTCGGATAATTTTCACCCGATTTGGGATTATTGCCTCAAAATTTTTGGTAAGTTTGCCCACATTTTTAGTAATTGTCCCCCCCCTTGTTGGGTAATTGTCACAAAATTTTGAGTACTTTTTCCCAAATTTTGAGTCATTCTCTCCAAATTTGGGGTAATTGCCCTCAAATTGTGAGTAATTCTCTCCCAAGTTTGGATAATCCTCCTCAAATTTTCAGTAACAGTCTCCAAATTTAGGGAAATTATCCCCAAATCTTCGGGTAATTGCCCCCCCAGTTTTGAGGAGCTATCTCAAAACGATGGACATTTTCTCCAAATTTTGTTAATTGTCGCCGGATTTGGGGTAACTGTCACCAAATTTTGAGTCATTTTCACAAGATTTCTTATCGTTTTCATCGAATTTTGTATCATTGTCCCCAAATTAGGGTCACTTTCCTGAAATTTAGAGTAATTGTGCTCATAGGTTTGGTAACTGCCGCAAAATGTGGAGCATTCTCTCAAAATGTTGGGCAACCGTCTCCCACTGTTGGGTAATTGTCCCTAAAATTCTTGTAGTTTGCCACGCATTTTGCGTAATTGTCAAAAGATTTGAATAATCCTTATGAAATTTGGGGTAACTGCCTCCAAATTTGGAGTAATTTTACCAAAATTTGTGTAATTCTCTCCATATTTCAGGTAATTGTGGCCAAAAATTTGTGGTAATTGTTGGCAAAATGTTGGGAAATTTGCCACAAATTTTGAGAAATTGTCACAAAGTCTTGGGAAATTGCCGCCAAATTTTGAGTAATTGTCCCAAATCCTCTTGTAATAGTCCCCGGGTTTAGGGTAAGTGCGCCCGAGTTTATGGGAGTTGTCTCAGAATTTTGAGTAACTGTCCCCAAATATCTTGTCATTTTCCTCAAATTTTGTGCAGATGTCCCAGACTTTCTCTAATTATCCCCAAATGTGGGGTAATTGTCCTCCAGTTTTAAGTAATTGCCACAACATTTCTTACGATTTTCCCTTGATTTTTGTATAATTGTCCCCAGTCTAGGGTAATTTTCCTCAAGTTTAGAGTAAATGTCTGCAGATTTGGGGTATTGGCCAGCAAAATCTGGACAGTGGTCTCAAAATCAGGCGTAATTTTCGACCAATTTTGTGTAAATATCCCCAAATCTTGCATCATTTTCTCCAAACCCTGGGTAATTTCCCCCAAATCGAGGTAAATGTCAGACTATTTTGAGTAATCTTCTCCAAATATTGGGCAATTGTCTCCCAGTTTGGGGTAATTGTCTCAAACTCTTGGGTAATTGTCCTCCAATTTTACGCAATTGTCCACAAACTTTGAGGAATTATCTCCAGATTTTGGGTAAGTGTCGAAAAATTGGAGTTGGGTTTGGGGTTAGTGTTTTATGGTGAGGGTTAGGGTGTTGTCTCCACATTTGGGGTAATTGTCCCCAAATTTGGGTAATTGTCCCCAGATTTTAAGTAATTTCCTCCAAACTTGGGGTCATTACTCCCCAATTACTCAGTAATTGTGCACAAATTTGAAATAACTGCCTAAAAACTTCTAGTAATGGTCGCCTGCCAGGTTTTGAGTCATTAGCCCCAGATTTGTAATAATCGTCGCAAATTGTTGAGGCGTTTGGCCAAATTCTTAGGCATTGTCTCAAAATTGTGTGTATTTTCCCACAAATTTTATGTCATTTTCCCGAAAATTTGTGTAATTGTCCCAAATTCTCGGTAACTGTAACCAAATTTTGTGTAATTGTCTTCTAATTTGTCTCAAAGTTATGGGTAATGGTGATTCAAGACATTAAAATCTTCCACAAGTTTCGTGTATTTGACTCTTCAGTTTTGATAGTTGTGTTCCTACGGAGGGAAATTGTCACCAAACGTTGGGTAATTGACCCCAAATTCTAAGTAATTGTCTCCAATTTTTGCGTAATTGTCTCCAAACGGTGTGTCGTTTTCGACAAATGTTGGGAAATTGTCCCTAAACAGGGGGTCATTTTGCCCCAATTTTTAGTAATTGTCCCCAAATGTTCTGTCGTTTTCCCAAATTTCAGCAATTGTCTCCAAATTTGGGTAATTGTCCCCAAATCCTGAGTAACTGTCTCCAAATTTTGGGTAATTGGCCCAACATGTCTAATAATTTTCCTCAAATTTGGTGTATTTGTCCCCAAATGGTGGATAATTGTCCACAAATGTCGGATATTTGAGTAATTTTCCCAAATCCTCTTATTATAATCCCCGGGTTTAGAGTAAGTGCGCCCGAGTTTATGGGAGTTGTCTCAGAATTTTGAGGAACTGTCCCCAAATATCTTGTCATTTTCCTCAAATTTTGTGCAGATGTCCCAGACCTTCTCTAATTATCCCTAAATGTGGTTAATTGTCCTCCAATTTTAAGTAATTGCCACAACATTTCTTACGATTTTACCTCGATTTTTGTATAACTGTCCCCAGTCTCGGGTAATTTTCCTCAAGTTTAGAGTAAATGTCTGCAGATTTGGGGTATTTGCCAGCAAAATCTGGACAGTCGTCTCAAAATCAGGCGTAATTTTCCACCAATTTTGTGTAATTGTCCCCAAATCTTGCATCATTTTCTCCAAACCCTGGGTCATTTCCCCCAAATCGAGGTAAATGTCAGACTATTTTGAGTCATCTTCTCCAAATGTTGGGCAATTGTCTCCCAGTTTGGGGTAATTGTCTCAAACTCTTGGGTAATTGTCCTCCAATTTTACGCAATTGTCCACAAACTTTGAGGAATTATCTCCAGATTTTGGGTAGGTGTCCAAAAATTGGAGTTGGGTTTGGGGTTAGTGTTTTATGGTTAGGGTTAGGGTGTTGTCTCCACATTTGGGGTAATTGTCCTCAAATTTGGGTAATTGTCCCCAGATTTTAAGTCATTTCCTCTAAACTTGGGGTCATTACTCCCAAGTTTTCAGTAATTGTGCACAAATTTGAAATAACTGGCTAAAAACTTGTAGTAATCGTCGCCCACCAGGTTTTGAGTCATTAGCCCCAGATTTGTAATAATCGTCGCAAATTGTTGAGGCGTTTTGCCAAATTCTTAGGCATTGTCTCAAAATTGTGTGTATCTTCCCACAAATTTTGTGTCATTTTCCCGAAAATTTGTGTAATTGTCCCAAATTCTGGGTAACTGTAACCAAATTTTGAGTAATTGTCTTCTAACTTGTCTCAAAGTTATGGGCAATGGTGATTCAAGTCATTAAAATCTTCCACAAGTTTCGTGTATTTGTCTCTACAGTTTTGATAGTTGTGTTCCTACGGAGGGAAATTGTCACCAAACGTTGGGTAATTGACCCCAAATTCTAAGTAATTGTCTCCAATTTTTGCGTAATTGTCTCCAAACGGTGTGTCGTTTTCGAAAAATGTTGGGAAATTGTCCCTTAATAGGGGATCATTTTGCCCCAATTTTAATAATTGTCCCCAAATTTTG
>JAUNZM010001868.1:0-34140 GCA_033459285.1 Clamator glandarius
CCCCATCTCCATCTCTATCTCCATCTCCATCCCCATCTCCATCCCCATCCCCATCTCCATCCCCATCCACCATCTCCATCTCCATTCTCCATCCTCCATCTCCCATCCCCATCTCCATCCCCATCCCCATCCCCATCTCCATCTCCATCCCCATCTCCATCTCCATCCCCCATCCCCATCCCTCCATCTCCATCTCCATCCTCCATCCTCCATCCCATCCCATCCCCATCTCCATCCCCATCTCCATCCCATCCCCCATCTCCATCTCCATCCCATCCCATCTCCATCCCCATCTCCCATCCCATCTCCATCTCCATCCCCATCCCCATCTCCATCTCCATCCCCATCTCCATCCCCATCTCCATCTCCATCCCCATCTCCATCTCCCATCCCATCCCATCCCATCCCATCCCCCATCTCCATCTCCATCCCCATCCCCATCTCCATCTCCATCCCATCATCCATCCCCATCCCATCTCTCCATCTCCATCCCCATCCCCATCTCCATCCCCATCCCATCACCATCTCCATCTCCATCCCCATCCCATCCCATCCCCATCTCCATCTCCATCCCCATCTCCATCCCATCTCCATCCCCATCCCCATCTCCATCCCCATCTCCACCCATCTCCATCCCCATCCCCATCTCCATCTCCCATCCCCATCTCCATCCCCATCTCCATCCCATCCCCATCCCATCTCCATCCCCATCTCCATCCCATCCTTCTCCATCCCCATCTCCATCTCCATCCCCATCCCATCTCCATCCCATCTCCATCTCCATCCCCATCTCCATCCCATCCATGCCCCATCCCCATCATCCCATCCCCATCTCCCATCTCCATCCCCATCCCCATCTCCATCCCCATCTCCATCCCCATCCCCATCTCCATCCCCATCTCCATCTCCATCCCCATCTCCATCTCCATCCCCATCCCCATCCCCATCCCCATCTCCATCTCCATCCCCATCTCCATCTCCATCCTCCATCCCCATCTCCATCTCCATCCCCATCCCCATCCCCATCTCCATCCCCATCTCCATCTCCATCCCCATCTCCATCCCCATCTCCATCCCCATCTCCATCCCCATTCCCATCCCCATCTCCATCTCCATCTCCATCTCCATCCCCATCCCCATCTCCATCTCCATCCCCATCTCCATCTCCATCTCCATCCCCATCCCCATCCCCATCCCCATCTCCATCTCCATCCCCATCCCCATCCCCATCTCCATCTCCATCCCCATCCCCATCCCCATCTCCATCTCCATCCCCATCTCCATCCCCATCCCCATCTCCATCCCCATCCCCATCCCCATCTCCATCTCCATCCCCATCTCCATCCCCATCCCCATCCCCATCCCCATCCCCATCTCCATCTCCATCCCCATCTCCATCCCCATCTCCATCTCCATCCCCATCTCCATCTCCATCCCCATCCCCATCTCCATCCCCATCTCCATCTCCATCTCCATCTCCATCCCCATCTCCATCCCCATCCCCATCCCCATCCCCATCCCCATCTCCATCTCCATCTCCATCTCCATCCCCATCTCCATCTCCATCCCCATCTCCATCCCCATCCCCATCTCCATCTCCATCCCCATCCCCATCTCCATCCCCATCTCCATCTCCATCCCCATCCCCATCTCCATCCCCATCTCCATCTCCATCCCCATCTCCATCCCCATCCCCATCTCCATCCCCATCCCCATCCCCATCTCCATCTCCATCTCCATCCCCATCCCCATCTCCATCTCCATCCCCATCTCCATCTCCATCCCCATCTCCATCCCCATCCCCATCTCCATCTCCATCCCCATCTCCATCTCCATCTCCATCCCCATCTCCATCCCCATCCCCATCTCCATCCCCATCCCCATCCCCATCTCCATCCCCATCTCCATCCCCATCCCCATCTCCATCTCCATCTCCATCCCCATCTCCATCTCCATCTCCATCCCCATCTCCATCTCCATCCCCATCTCCATCCCCAGCCCCATCTCCAGCCCCATCTCCCTCCCCGTCTCCGTCTCCGTCTCCTCCATCCCGGTCTCCATCCCGTTCCGTTCGGATCTCGGTTCCCAGGACACCCGTTCATCATGACCGTGGGCTGCGTGGCGGGGGACGAGGAGTCCTACGAGGTGTTCAAGGAGCTCTTCGATCCCGTCATCCAGGACCGGCACGGCGGCTACAAACCTACGGACAAGCACCGCACCGACCTCAACCACCAGAACCTCAAGGTGAGGGGAGGGGCGCTGGGAATGGGGGCGCTGGGAATGGGGGCGCCGGGAATGGGGGCGCCGGGAATGGGGGCGCTGGGAATGGGGGCGCCGGGAATGGGGGCGCTGGGAATGGGGATGGGGACACTGGGAATGGGGGCGCTGGGAATGGGGGTGCTGGGAATGGGGGCGCTGGGAATGGGGATGGGGACACTGGGAATGGGGCGCTGGGAATGGGGGCGCTGGGAATGGGGACGCTGGGAATGGGGGCGCTGGGAATGGGGGCGCCGGGAATGGGGGCGCCGGGAATGGGGGCGCTGGGAATGGGGATGGGGACACTGGGAATGGGGGCGCTGGGAATGGGGGTGCTGGGAATGGGGGCGCTGGGAATGGGGACGCTGGGAATGGGGGCGCTGGGAACGGGGGCGCTGGGAATGGGGACGCTGGGAATGGGGGCGCTGGGAATGGGGAGCTGGGAATGGGGGCGCTGGGAATGGGGAGCTGGGAATGGGGCGCTGGGAATGGGGGCGCTGGGAATGGGGACAGGGGCACTGGGAATGGGGCGCTGGGAATGGGGGCGCTGGGAATGGGGGTGCTGGGAATGGGGAGCTGGGAATGGGGCGCTGGGAATGGGGACGCTGGGAATGGGGGCGCTGGGAATGGGGGCGCTGGGAATGGGGGCGCTGGGAATGGGGGCGCTGGGAATGGGGGCGCTGGGAATGGGGGCGCCGGGAATGGGGGCGCTGGGAATGGGGATGGGGACACTGGGAATGGGGGCGCTGGGAATGGGGGTGCTGGGAATGGGGGCGCTGGGAATGGGGATGGGGACACTGGGAATGGGGCGCTGGGAATGGGGGCGCTGGGAATGGGGACGCTGGGAATGGGGGCGCTGGGAATGGGGGCGCCGGGAATGGGGGCGCCGGGAATGGGGGCGCTGGGAATGGGGATGGGGACACTGGGAATGGGGGCGCTGGGAATGGGGGTGCTGGGAATGGGGGCGCTGGGAATGGGGACGCTGGGAATGGGGGCGCTGGGAACGGGGGCGCTGGGAATGGGGACGCTGGGAATGGGGGCGCTGGGAATGGGGAGCTGGGAATGGGGCGCTGGGAATGGGGGCGCTGGGAATGGGGACAGGGGCACTGGGAATGGGGCGCTGGGAATGGGGGCGCTGGGAATGGGGGTGCTGGGAATGGGGAGCTGGGAATGGGGCGCTGGGAATGGGGACGCTGGGAATGGGGGCGCTGGGAATGGGGACGCTGGGAATGGGGGCGCTGGGAATGGGGGCGCTGGGAATGGGGGCGCTGGGAATGGGGGCGCTGGGAATGGGGACAGGGGCACTGGGAATGGGGCGCTGGGAATGGGGGCGCTGGGAATGGGGGTGCTGGGAATGGGGAGCTGGGAATGGGGCGCTGGGAATGGGGACGCTGGGAATGGGGGCGCTGGGAATGGGGGCAGGGGCGCTGGGAATGGGGGCGCTGGGAATGGGGGCGCTGGGAATGGGGGCGGGGGCGCTGGGAATGGGGGCGCTGGGAATGGGGGCGCTGGGAATGGGGACGCTGGGAATGGGGGCGCCGGGAATGGGGGCGCTGGGAATGGGGGCGCTGGGAATGGGGCGCTGGGAATGGGGGCGCTGGGAACGGGGTCGCTGGGAATGGGGGCGCTGGGAATGGGGACGCTGGGAATGGGGGCGCTGGGAATGGGGGCGCTGGGAATGGGGGCGCTGGGAATGGGGGCGCCGGGAATGGGGGCGCTGGGAATGGGGGCGCTGGGAATGGGGACGCTGGGAATGGGGGCGCCGGGAATGGGGGCGCTGGGAATGGGGGTGCTGGGAATGGGGACGCTGGGAATGGGGGCGCTGGGAATGGGGGCGCTGGGAATGGGGGCGCTGGGAATGGGGACGCTGGGAATGGGGGCGCTGGGAATGGGGAGCTGGGAATGGGGCGCTGGGAATGGGGAGCTGGGAATGGGGACGCTGGGAATGGGGGCGCCGGGAATGGGGGCGCTGGGAATGGGGGTGCTGGGAATGGGGACGCTGGGAATGGGGGCGCTGGGAATGGGGGCGCTGGGAATGGGGGCGCTGGGAATGGGGACGCTGGGAATGGGGGCGCTGGGAATGGGGAGCTGGGAATGGGGCGCTGGGAATGGGGGCGCTGGGAATGGGGGTGCTGGGAATGGGGAGCTGGGAATGGGGGTGCTGGGAATGGGGAGCTGGGAATGGGGCGCTGGGAATGGGGACGCTGGGAATGGGGGCGCTGGGAATGGGGACGCTGGGAATGGGGGCGCTGGGAATGGGGGCGCTGGGAATGGGGCGCTGGGAATGGGGACGCTGGGAATGGGGGCGCTGGGAATGGGGAGCTGGGAATGGGGCGCTGGGAATGGGGACGCTGGGAATGGGGGCGCTGGGAATGGGGACGCTGGGAATGGGGGCGCTGGGAATGGGGGCGCCGGGAATGGGGGCGCTGGGAATGGGGGCGCTGGGAATGGGGACGCTGGGAATGGGGGCGCCGGGAATGGGGGCGCTGGGAATGGGGGTGCTGGGAATGGGGACGCTGGGAATGGGGGCGCTGGGAATGGGGGCGCTGGGAATGGGGACGCTGGGAATGGGGGCGCTGGGAATGGGGGCGCCGGGAATGGGGGCGCTGGGAATGGGGGCGCTGGGAATGGGGACGCTGGGAATGGGGGCGCCGGGAATGGGGGCGCTGGGAATGGGGGTGCTGGGAATGGGGACGCTGGGAATGGGGGCGCTGGGAATGGGGGCGCTGGGAATGGGGACGCTGGGAATGGGGCGCTGGGAATGGGGACGCTGGGAATGGGGCGCTGGGAATGGGGACGCTGGGAATGGGGACGCTGGGAATGGGGCGCTGGGAATGGGGGCGCTGGGAATGGGGGCGCCGGGAATGGGGGCGCTGGGAATGGGGGCGCCGGGAATGGGGGCGCTGGGAATGGGGGCGCTGGGAGTGGGGGCGCTGGGAATGGGGGCGCCGGGAATGGGGGCGCTGGGAATGGGGCGCTGGGAATGGGGACGCTGGGAATGGGGACGCTGGGAATGGGGCGCTGGGAATGGGGACGCTGGGAATGGGGACGCTGGGAATGGGGCGCTGGGAATGGGGGCGCTGGGAATGGGGGCGCTGGGAATGGGGACGCTGGGAATGGGGCGCTGGGAATGGGGACGCTGGGAATGGGGACGCTGGGAATGGGGACGCTGGGAATGGGGACACTGGGAATGGGGGCACTGGGAATGGGGACAGGGGCACTGGGAATGGGGGCACTGGGAATGGGGACGCTGGGAATGGGGGCGCTGGGAATGGGGCGCTGGGAATGGGGACGCTGGGAATGGGGACACTGGGAATGGGGGCACTGGGAATGGGGACAGGGGCACTGGGAATGGGGGCACTGGGAATGGGGACGCTGGGAATGGGGACACTGGGAATGGGGGCACTGGGAATGGGGACAGGGGCACTGGGAATGGGGGCGCTGGGAATGGGGACGCTGGGAATGGGGACGCTGGGAACGGGGGCGCTGGGAATGGGGGTGCTGGGAATGGGGACGCTGGGAATGGGGACGCTGGGAATGGGGACGCTGGGAATGGGGACGCTGGGAACGGGGGCGCTGGGAATGGGGGCGCTGGGAATGGGGGCGCTGGGAATGGGGGCGGGGACACTGGGAATGGGGACACTGGGAATGGGGACACTGGGAATGGGGACAGGGACACTGGGAATGGGGACACTGGGAATGGGGATGGGGACACTGGGAGTGGGGATGGGGACATTGGGAGTGGGGAGACTGGGAATGGGGACAGGGGCACTGGGAATAGGGACACTGGGAATGGAGAGGAGGGACACTAGGAGTGGAGACACTGGGAATGGGGACGGGGACACTGGGAGTGGAGACACTGGGAATGGGGACGGGGACACTGGGAGTGGGGATGGGGACACTGGGAGTGGGGAGACTGGGAATGGGGACGGGGCACTAGGAATGGGGCCACTGGGAATGGGGACGGGGGCACTGGGAGTGGAGATACTGGGAATGGGGACACTGGGAATGGAGACAAGGACACTGGGAATGGGGCCACTGAGAATGGGGACGGGGACACTGGGAATGGGGAGACTGGGAATGGGGACAAGGACACTGGGAATGGGGACACTGAGAATGGAGTCAGGGACACTGGGAATGGGGCCGGGGCACTAGGAATGGGGCCACTGGGAATGGGGACGGGGGCACTGGGAGTGGGGAGACTGGGAATGGGGACAAGGACACTGGGAATGGGGACACTGAGAATGGAGTCAGGGACACTGGGAATGGGGCCACTGGGAATGGGGACAGGGGCACTGGGAGTGGAGATACTGGGAATGGGGACAAGGACACTGGGAATGGGGACACTGAGAATGGAGTCAGGGACACTGGGAATGGGGCCACTGGGAATGGGGACAGGGGCACTGGGAGTGGAGATACTGGGAATGGGGACAAGGACACTGGGAATGGGGACACTGAGAATGGAGTCAGGGACACTGGGAATGGGGCCACTGGGAATGGGGACAGGGGCACTGGGAGTGGAGATACTGGGAATGGGGCCACTGGGAATGGGGACAGGGGCACTGGGCATGGGGATACTGGGAATGGGGACAGGGTCACTGGAAATGGGGCCACTGGGAGTGGGGCCACTGGGAATGGGGACAGGGGCACTGGGAATGAGGACACTGGGAATGGGGAGACTGGGAATGGGGACAGGGGCACTGGGAATGGGGACACTGGGAATGGGGACAAGGACACTGGGAATGGGGTGAAGCTCTGGGGTGTCTTTGAGGTGCCCGGATCCCCCTGGATCCACGAGATGGGGGGCAGGGGTTGGGGGGATTCCCATGTTCTGGGTAGTTTTGGGGGGTGGGTGGGGGTGCAGGCGGGGTGTCCCCCCTATTTCCCAGGGAGGGTTCCCCATTTCCTGGGATTTTGGGTTGGAGGGGGGGGGGTTCTGTTCCCTGATTCCTGGGGGGGGTCCCGCTGACTCTCGTTCCCCCCCAGGGGGGTGACGACCTGGACCCCAAGTACGTGCTGAGCAGCCGCGTGCGCACGGGGCGAAGCATCAAGGGGTACTCGCTGCCCCCCCACTGCAGCCGCGGGGAGCGTCGAGCCGTCGAGAAGCTCTCGGTCACCGGTGAGGGGGCTCATTTGGGGGCGCACGGTCGTTTCGGGGGGGTGGGGAGGGGGCTCTTGGCTCATTTCGGGGGGTTCCGTGCCTGGTTTTGGGACACTGTGCCTGGTTTTGGGGCTCTGTGCTGATTTTGGGGGGCTCTGTGCCTGATTTTGGGGCTCTGTGCCTGGTTTGGGGGGCTCTGTGCTGATTCTGGGGGGCTCTGTGCCTGGTTTGGGGGGCTCTGTGCTGATTCTGGGGGGCTCTGTGCCTGATTTTGGGGCTCTGTGCTGATTTTGGGGGGCTCTGTGCTGATTCTGGGGGGCTCTGTGCCGATTTTGGGGGGCTCTGTGCCTGGTTTTGTGGGGCTCTGTGCCTGGTTTTGGGGCTCTGTGCTGATTTTGGGGGGCTCTGTGCCTGGTTTGGGGGCTCTGTGCTGATTTTGGGGGGCTCTGTGCCTGGTTTGGGGGCTCTGTGCTGATTTTGGGGGGCTCTGTGCCTGGTTTTGGGGCTCTATGCTGATTCTGGGGGGCTCTGTGCCTGGTTTTGGGGCGCTGTGCTGATTTTGGGGGGCTCTGTGCCTGGTTCTGGGGCTCTGTGCTGATTTTGGGGGGCTCTGTGCCTGGTTTTGGGGCTCTGTGCCTGGTTTTGGGGGGCTCTGTGCCTGGTTTTGATGCTCTGTGCTGATTTTGGGGGGCTCTGTGCCTGGTTTGGGGGCTCTGTGCTGATTTTGGGGGGCTCTGTGCCTGGTTTGGGGGCTCTGTGCTGATTTTGGGGGGCTCTGTGCCTGGTTTTGGGGCTCTATGCTGATTCTGGGGGGCTCTGTGCCTGGTTTTGGGGCGCTGTGCTGATTTTGGGGGGCTCTGTGCCTGGTTTTGGGGCTCTGTGCTGATTTTGGGGGGCTCTGTGCCTGGTTTTGGGGCTCTGTGCTGATTCTGGGGGGCTCTGTGCCTGGTTTTGGGGCTCTGTGCCTGGTTTTGGGGGGCTCTGTGCCTGGTTTTGATGCTCTGTGCTGATTTTGGGGGGCTCTGTGCCTGGTTTGGGGGGCTCTGTGCTGATTCTGGGGAGCTCTGTGCCTGGTTTTGGGGCTCTGTGCTGATTCTGGGGGGCTCTGTGCCTGGTTTTGATGCTCTGTGCTGATTTTGGGGGGCTCTGTGCCTGGTTTGGGGGGCTCTGTGCTGATTCTGGGGAGCTCTGTGCCTGGTTTT
Organism: Clamator glandarius; assembly: GCA_033459285.1. NCBI lineage: Eukaryota > Metazoa > Chordata > Aves > Cuculiformes > Cuculidae > Clamator > Clamator glandarius. The sequence continues at coordinate 8,560 of JAUNZM010001868.1, forward strand.
GGGGCTCTGTGCTGATTCTGGGGGGCTCTGTGCCTGGTTTTGGGGCTCTGTGCTGATTCTGGGGGGCTCTGTGCCTGGTTTTGGGGCTCTGTGCTGATTTTGGGGGGCTCTGTGCCTGGTTTGGGGGCTCTGTGCTGATTCTGGGGGGCTCTGTGCCTGGTTTGGGGGCTCTGTGCTGATTCTGGGGGGCTCTGTGCCTGGTTTTGGAGCTCTGTGCTGATTCTGGGGGGCTCTGTGCCTGGTTTTGGGGCTCTGTGCTGATTTTGGGGGGCTCTGTGCCTGGTTTTGATGCTCTGTGCTGATTTTGGGGGGCTCTGTGCCTGGTTTTGGAGCTCTGTGCTGATTCTGGGGGGCTCTGTGCCTGGTTTTGGGGCTCTGTGCTGATTCTGGGGGGCTCTGTGCCTGGTTTTGGGGCTCTGTGCTGATTTTGGGGGGCTCTGTGCCTGGTTTGGGGGCTCTGTGCTGATTTTGGGGGGCTCTGTGCCTGGTTTGGGGGCTCTGTGCTGATTTTGGGGGGCTCTGTGCCTGGTTTTGGGGCTCTATGCTGATTCTGGGGGGCTCTGTGCCTGGTTTTGGGGCGCTGTGCTGATTTTGGGGGGCTCTGTGCCTGGTTTTGGGGCTCTGTGCTGATTTTGGGGGGCTCTGTGCCTGGTTTTGGGGCTCTGTGCTGATTCTGGGGGGCTCTGTGCCTGGTTTTGGGGCTCTGTGCCTGGTTTTGGGGGGCTCTGTGCCTGGTTTTGATGCTCTGTGCTGATTTTGGGGGGCTCTGTGCCTGGTTTGGGGGGCTCTGTGCTGATTCTGGGGAGCTCTGTGCCTGGTTTTGGGGCTCTGTGCTGATTCTGGGGGGCTCTGTGCCTGGTTTTGATGCTCTGTGCTGATTTTGGGGGGCTCTGTGCCTGGTTTGGGGGGCTCTGTGCTGATTCTGGGGAGCTCTGTGCCTGGTTTTGGGGCTCTGTGCTGATTCTGGGGGGCTCTGTGCCTGGTTTTGGGGCTCTGTGCTGATTCTGGGGGGCTCTGTGCCTGGTTTTGGGGCTCTGTGCTGATTTTGGGGGGCTCTGTGCCTGGTTTGGGGGGCTCTGTGCTGATTCTGGGGGGCTCTGTGCCTGGTTTGGGGGCTCTGTGCTGATTCTGGGGGGCTCTGTGCCTGGTTTTGGAGCTCTGTGCTGATTCTGGGGGGCTCTGTGCCTGGTTTTGGGGCTCTGTGCTGATTTTGGGGGGCTCTGTGCCTGGTTTTGGGGCTCTGTGCTGATTCTGGGGGGCTCTGTGCCTGGTTTTGGGGCGCTGTGCTGATTCTGGGGGGCTCTGTGCCTGGTTTTGGGGCTCTGTGCTGATTCTGGGGGGCTCTGTGCCTGGTTTTGGGGCTCTGTGCTGATTTTGGGGGGCTCTGTGCCTGGTTTTGGGGCTCTGTGCTGATTTTGGGGGGCTCTGTGCCTGGTTTTGGGGCTCTGTGCTGATTCTGGGGGGCTCTGTGCCTGGTTTTGGGGCTCTATGCTGATTCTGGGGGGCTCTGTGCCTGGTTTGGGGGCTCTGTGCGGATTTTGGGGGGCTCTGTGCCTGGTTTTGGGGCTCTGTGCTGATTTTGGGGGGCTCTGTGCCTGGTTTTGGGGCTCTGTGCTGATTCTGGGGGGCTCTGTGCCTGGTTTTGGGGCTCTATGCTGATTCTGGGGGGCTCTGTGCCTGGTTTTGGGGCTCTGTGCTGATTCTGGGGGGCTCTGTGCCTGGTTTTGGGGCTCTGTGCTGATTTTGGGGGGCTCTGTGCCTGGTTTTGGGGCTCTGTGCTGATTCTGGGGGGCTCTGTGCCTGGTTTTGGAGCTCTGTGCTGATTTTGGGGGGCTCTGTGCCTGGTTTTGGAGCTCTGTGCTGATTTTGGGGGGCTCTGTGCCTGGTTTTGGGGCTCTGTGCTGATTCTGGGGGGCTCTGTGCCTGGTTTTGGGGTTCTGTGCTGATTTTGGGGGGCTCTGTGCCTGGTTTTGGGGCTCTATGCTGATTCTGGGGGGCTCTGTGCCTGGTTTTGGGGCGCTGTGCTGATTTTGGGGGGCTCTGTGCCTGGTTTTGGGGCTCTGTGCTGATTTTGGGGGGCTCTGTGCCTGGTTTTGGGGCTCTGTGCTGATTCTGGGGGGCTCTGTGCCTGGTTTTGGGGCGCTGTGCTGATTTTGGGGGGCTCTGTGCCTGGTTTTGGGGCTCTGTGCTGATTTTGGGGGGCTCTGTGCCTGGTTTTGGGGCTCTGTGCTGATTTTTGGGGGCTCTGTGCCTGGTTTTGGGGCTCTGTGCTGATTTTGGGGGGCTCTGTGCCTGGTTTTGGGGCTCTGTGCTGATTTTGGGGGGCTCTGTGCCTGGTTTTGGGGCTCTTTCCTCATTTTGAGGGGCTCCGTGCCTGGTTTGGGGGGCTCTGTGCTCATTTTGGGGGGCTCCGTGCCTGGTTAGGGGGTGGTGTCCTGGCTTTTTGGGGGGCTCCGTGTCTGGTTTGGGGGGCTCCGTGCCTGGTTTGGGGGCTCCGTGTCTGGTTTGGGGGCTCCGTGCCTGGTTTGGGGGCTCCGTGTCTGGTTTGGGGGCTCCGTGTCTGGTTAGGGGGCTCCGTGCCTGGTTTGGGGGGCTCCGTGCCTGGTTAGGGGGCTCCGTGCCTGGTTTTGGGGGGCTCTGTGCCTGGTTTGGGGGCTCTGTGCCTGGTTTTGGGGGGCTCCGTGCCTGGTTAGGGGGCTCCGTGTCTGGTTTGGGGGGCTCCGTGTCTGGTTTGGGGGGCTCTGTGCCTGGTTTGGGGGCTCTGTGCCTGGTTTGGGGGGCTCTGTGCCTGGTTTGGGGGCTCCGTGCCTGGTTTGGGGGGCTCCGTGCCTGGTTTTGGGGGGCTCCGTGCCTGGTTTGGGGGCTCCGTGCCTGGTTTGGGGGGCTCCGTGCCTGGTTTTGGGGGGCTCCGTGCCTGGTTTGGGGGGCTCCGTGCCTGGTTTGGGGGCTCCGTGCCTGGTTTTGGGGGGCTCCGTGCCTGGTTTGGGGGGCTCCGTGCCTGGTTTGGGGGGCTCCATGTCTGGTTTGGGGGGCTCTGTGCCTGGTTTTGGGGGGCTCCGTGCCTGGTTTGGGGGGCTCCGTGCCTGGTTTGGGGGGCTCCGTGCCTGGTTTTGGGGGGCTCCGTGCCTGGTTTGGGGGCTCCATGTCTGGTTTGGGGGGCTCCGTGCCTGGTTTGGGGGGCTCCGTGCCTGGTTTGGGGGCTCCATGCCTGGTTTGGGGGGCTCCGTGCCTGGTTTGGGGGGCTCCGTGCCTGGTTTTGGGGGGCTCCGTGCCTGGTTTGGGGGCTCCATGTCTGGTTTGGGGGGCTCCGTGCCTGGTTTTGGGGGGCTCCATGCCTGGTTAGGGGGGCTCCGTGCCTGGTTTGGGGGGCTCCGTGCCTGGTTTGGGGGCTCCGTGCCTGGTTTGGGGGGCTCCGTGCCTGGTTTGGGGGCTCCGTGCCTGGTCTGGGGGCTCCGTGACTGGTTTTGGGGGCTCCGTGTCTGGTTTGGGGGGCTCCGTGCCTGGTTTGGGGGCTCCGTGCCTGGTTTGGGGGCTCCGTGACTGGTTTGGGGGCTCCGTGCCTGGTTTGGGGGCTCCGTGCCTGGTTAGGGGGCTCCGTGACTGGTTAGGGGGCTCCGTGCCTGGTTTGGGGGGCTCCGTGCCTGGTTTGGGGGCTCCGTGCCTGGTTTTGGGGGGCTCCGTGCCTGGTTTGGGGGCTCCGTGCCTGGTTTGGGGGCTCCGTGCCTGGTTAGGGGGCTCCGTGCCTGGTTTGGGGGCTCCGTGCCTGGTTAGGGGGCTCCGTGCCTGGTTTGGGGGGCTCCGTGCCTGGTTTGGGGGCTCCGTGCCTGGTTTGGGGGCTCCATGCCTGGTTAGGGGGCTCCGTGCCTGGTTTGGGGGCTCCGTGCCTGGTTTTGGGGGCTCCGTGCCTGGTTTTGGGGGGCTCCGTGCCTGGTTTTGGGGGGCTCCGTGCCTGGTTTGGGGGGCTCCGTGCCTGGTTTTGGGGGGCTCCGTGCCTGGTTTGGGGGCTCCATGCCTGGTTAGGGGGGCTCCGTGCCTGGTTTTGGGGGGCTCCGTGCCTGGTTTGGGGGCTCCGTGCCTGGTTTTGGGGGGCTCCGTGCCTGGTTTGGGGGCTCCATGCCTGGTTTTGGGGGGCTCCGTGCCTGGTTTGGGGGGCTCTGTGCTCTTTTTGGGGGGCTCCGTGCCTGGTTTGGGGGGCTCCGTGCCTGGTTTGGGGGGCTCCGTGTCTGGTTTGGGGGCTCCGTGCCTGGTTAGGGGGTGGTGTCCTGGCTTTTTGGGGGGCTCCGTGCCTGGTTTGGGGGGCTCCGTGCCTGGTTTGGGGGCTCCGTGCCTGGTTTTGGAGCTCTGTGCTGATTTTGGGGGGCTCTGTGCCTGGTTTTGGGGCTCTGTGCCTGGTTTTGGGGCTCTGTGCCTGGTTTTGGGGTTCTGTGCTGATTTTGGGGGGCTCCGTGCCTGGTTTTGGGGGGCTCCGTGCCTGGTTTGGGGGCTCCGTGCCTGGTTTGGGGGCTCCGTGCCTGGTTTTGGGGGGCTCTTTTCTGATTTGGGGTTCTTTGTGCTGTTTTAAGGCCTTTCTGCCTGTTTATTGGGGGTTGGGGCTCCTTTTTGGGCCTTTTTGCTGGTTTTAGGGCCTTTCTGCTTGTTTTTGGGGCCTTTTGTGCTCATTTTGGGGCTTTGTGCTGGTTTTAGGGCCTTTCTGCTTGGTTTTTGGGGCCTTTTTGTGCTCATTTTGGGGCTTTGTGCTGTTTTTAGGGCCTTTCTGCTTGATTTTGGGGCCTTTTGTGCTCATTTTGGGGCTTTGTGCTGTTTTTAGGGCCTTTCTGCTTGTTTTTGGGGCCTTTTGTGCTCATTTTGGGGCTTTGTGCTGTTTTTAGGGCCTTTCTGCTTGTTTTGGGGGCCTTTTGTGCTCATTTTGGGGCTTTGTGCTGGTTTTAGGGCCTTTCTGCTTGGTTTTTGGGGCCTTTTGTGCTCATTTTGGGGCTTTGTGCTGTTTTTAGGGCCTTTCTGCTTGGTTTTTGGGGCCTTTTGTGCTCATTTTGGGGCTTTGTGCTGGTTTTAGGGCCTTTCTGCTTGATTTTGGGGCCTTTTGTGCTCATTTTGGGGCTTTGTGCTGTTTTTAGGGCCTTTCTGCTTGGTTTTGGGGCCTTTTGTGCTCATTTTGGGGCTTTGTGCTGTTTTTAGGGCCTTTCTGCTTGATTTTTGGGGCCTTTTGTGCTCATTTTGGGGCTTTGTGCTGTTTTTAGGGCCTTTCTGCTTGGTTTTTGGGGCCTTTTGTGCTCATTTTGGGGCTTTGTGCTGGTTTTAGGGCCTTTCTGCTTGGTTTTTTTTGGGCCTTTTGTGCTCATTTTGGGGCTTTGTGCTGTTTTTAGGGCCTTTCTGCTTGGTTTTTGGGGCCTTTTGTGCTCATTTTGGGGCTTTGTGCTGGTTTTAGGGCCTTTCTGCTTGGTTTTTTTTGGGCCTTTTGTGCTCATTTTGGGGCTTTGTGCAGGTTTTAGGGCCTTTCTGCTTGATTTTGGGGCCTTTTGTGCTCATTTTGGGGCTTTGTGCAGGTTTTAGGCGCCTTTCACTTGTTTTTTGGGGATTTTGTGCTATTTTTTTCAGCTTTGTGCTGTTTTTAGGGCCTTTCTGCCTGGTTTTTTGGGGGATTTTGTGCTCATTTTTGGGCTTTGTGCTGGTTTTAGGGCCTTTCTGCTTGTTTTTGGGGCCTTTTGTGTTCGTTTTTGGCTTTGTGCTGTTTTTAGGGCCTTTCTGCTTGGTTTTTTGGGGGTTTTGTGCTCGTTCTGGGGCTTTGTGCTTGTTTTTAGGGCCTTTCTGCTTGTTTTTGGGGACCTTTGCTATTTTTTTTGGGCTTTGTGCTGTTTTTAGGGCTTTTCTGGTTGATTTGGGGGCCCTTTGTGCTCATTTTGGGGCTTCGTGCTGTTTTTAGGGCCTTTCTGCTTGATTTTGGGGAATTTTGTGCTTGTTTTTGGGCTTCGTGCTGGATTTAGGGCCTTTCTGCTTGTTTTTTGGGGCCTTTTGGGCTCGTTTTGGGGCTTTGTGCAGGTTTTGGGGGCTTTTCTGCTTGTTTTTGGGGACCTTTGTGCTATTTTTTGGGCCTTGTGCTGGTTTTAGGGCCTTTCTGTTTGGTTTTTGGGGGGATTTTGTTCTCGTTTTTGGGGCTTTGTGCTGTTTTTAGGGCCTTTCTGCTTGATTTTGGGGCCTTTTGTGCTCATTTTGGGGCTTTCTGCTTGTTTTTAGGGCCTTTCGGCTTGTTTTTTGGGGCCTTTTGTGCTCGTTTTGGGGCTTTGTGCAGTTTTTAGAGCCTTTCTGCTTGTTTTTGGGGACCTTTGTGCTCATTTTGGGGCTTTGTGCTGTTTTTAGGGCCTTTCTGCTTGTTTTGGGGGCCTTTTGTGCTCATTTTGGGGCTTTGTGCGGGTTTTGGGCCTTTAGGCTTGGTTTTTTTGGGCCTTTTGTACTAGTTTTGGGGCTTTGTGCAGGTTTTAGGGGCCTTTCACTTGTTTTTTTGGGATTTTGTGCTATTTTATCAGCTTTGTGCTGGTTTTAGGGCCTTTCTGCTTGTTTTTAGGGCCTTTCTGCTTGTTTTTGGGCCTTTTGTGTTCGTTTTTGGCTTTGTGCTGTTTTTAGGGCCTTTCTGCTTCGTTTTTTTTGGGGATTTTGTGCTCGTTTTGGGGCTTTCTGCTTGTTTTTAGGGCCTTTCTGCTTGTTTTTTGGGGCCTTTTGTGCTCGTTTTGGGGCTTTCTGCTTGTTTTTAGGGCCTTTCTGCTTGATTTTGGGGCCTTTTCTGCTCGTTTTTGGGCTTTGTGCAGGTTTTAGGGTCTTTCTGCTTGATTTTTTGGGGGATTTTGTGCTATTTTTTGGGCTTTGGACTCGTTTTTGGGACCTTTCTGCTTGTTTTTTGAGTTTTGTGCTATTTTTTCAGCTTTGTGCTGTTTTTAGGGCCTTTCTGCTTGGTTTATTTGGATTTTGTGCTGTTTTTAGGGCCTTTCTGCTTGATTTTTCGGGGGATTTTGTGCTATTTTTTGGGCTTTGGACTCGTTTTTGGGCCCTTTCTGCTTGTTTTTTGAGTTTTGTGCTTTTTTTTTGGCCTTTGTGCTGTTTTTCGGCTCTTTCTGCTTGTTTTTTGGGGCCTTTTGTGCTGGTTTTGGGGCTTCGTGCTGGTTTTGGGCTGCAGCGGGGTGTGTTTTCACCACGCCGCCCTCCATCGCCAGCGCTCAACAGCCTCGAGGGCGAGTTCAAGGGCCGCTACTACCCGCTGAAGGCGATGACGGAGCAGGAGCAGCAGCAGCTCATCGACGACCACTTCCTATTCGACAAACCCGTGTCCCCCCTGCTGCTGGCTTCGGGCATGGCCCGCGACTGGCCCGACGCCCGCGGCATCTGGTGGGTCTCGGGGGGCAACCTGGGGGTGAGGGAGCCAAGTGTGGGGTGAGGGACCCAAGTGTGGGGTGAGGAACCCAAGTGTGGGGTGAGGGACCCAAATAGGGGGTGAGGGACCCAAGTGTGGGGTGAGGGACCCAAATAGGGGGTGAGGGACCCAAGTGTGGGGTGAGGAACCCAAATAAGGGGTGAGGAACCCAAGTGTGGGGAGAGGGACCCAAGTGTGGGGTGAGGAACCCAACTAGGGGGTGAGGGACCCAAGTGTGGGGTGAGGGACCCAAAAGTGTGGGGTGAGGGACCCAAATAGGGGGTGAGGGACCCAAGTGTGGGGTGAGGAACCCAAATAGGGGGTGAGGAACCCAAATAAGGGGTGAAGGACCCAACTAGGGGGTGAGGGACCCAAGTGTGGGGTGAGGGAGCCAAGTGTGGGGTGAGGGACCCAACTAGGGGGTGAGAGACCCAAGTGTGGGGTGAGGAACCCAAATAGGGGGTGAGGAACCCAAGTGTGGGGTGAGGAACCCAAATAAGGGGTGAGGAACCCAAGTGTGGGGAGAGGGACCATGGTGTGGGGTGAGGAACCCAAATAGGGGGTGAGGAACCCAAATAAGGGGTGAAGGACCCAACTAGGGGGTGAGGGACCCAAGTGTGGGGTGAGGGACCCAAGTGTGGGGTGAGGGACCCAACTAGGGGGTGAGGGACCCAAGTGTGGGGTGAGGAACCCAAATAAGGGGTGAGGGACCCAAGTGTGGGGTGAGGGACCCGAGTGTGGGGTGAGGGACTCAAGTGTGGGGCGAGGGACCCAAGTGTGGGGTGAGGAACCCAAATAAGGGGTGAGGGACCCAACTAGGGGGTGAGGAACCCAAATAAGGGGTGAGGGACCCAAGTGTGGGGTGAGGAACCCAAGTGTGGGGTGAGGAACCCAAGTGTGGGGAGAGGGACCCGAGTGTGGGGTGAGGGACCCAAGTGTGGGGTGAGGGACCCAAGTGTGGGGTGAGGAACCCAACTAGGGGGTGAGGAACCCAAGTGTGGGGTGAGGGACCCAACTAGGGGGTGAGGGACCCAAGTGTGGGGTGAGGGACCCAAGTGTGGGGTGAGGGACCCAAGTGTGGGGAGAGGGACCCAAGTGTGGGGTGAGGGACCCAAGTGTGGGGTGAGGGACCCAAGTGTGGGGAGAGGGACCCAAGTGTGGGGTGAGGGACCCAAGTGTGGGGTGAGGAACCCAAATAGGGGGTGAGGGACCCAAGTGTGGGGAGAGGGACCCAAGTGTGGGGTGAGGGACCCAAGTGTGGGGAGAGGGACCCGAGTGTGGGGTGAGGGACCCAAGTGTGGGGAGAGGGACCCAAATAAGGGGTGAGAGACCCAAGTGTGGGAGAGGGACCCAAGTGTGGGGTGAGGGACCCGAGTGTGGGGTGAGGAACCCAAATAGGGGGTGAGGGACCCAAGTGTGGGGAGAGGGACCCAAGTGTGGGGTGAGGGACCCAAGTGTGGGGAGAGGGACCCGAGTGTGGGGTGAGGGACCCAAGTGTGGGGAGAGGGACCCAAATAAGGGGTGAGAGACCCAAGTGTGGGAGAGGGACCCAAGTGTGGGGTGAGGGACCCGAGTGTGGGGTGAGGGACTCAAGTGTGGGGTGAGGAACCCAAGTGTGGGGTGAGGGACCCAACTAGGGGGTGAGGGACCCAAGTGTGGGGAGAGGGACCCAAGTGTGGGGAGAGGGACCCAACTAGGGGGTGAGGGACCCAAGTGTGGGGAGAGGGACCCAAGTGTGGGGTGAGGGACCCAACTAGGGGGTGAGGGACCCAACTAGGGGGTGAGGGACCCAAGTGTGGGGTGAGGGACCCAAGTGTGGGGAGAGGGACCCAAGTGTGGGGAGAGGGACCCAACTAGGGGGTGAGGGACCCAAGTGTGGGGAGAGGAACCCAAGTGTGGGGAGAGGGACCCAAGTGTGGGGTGAGGGACCCAAGTGTGGGGAGAGGGACCCAAGTGTGGGGAGAGGGACCCAACTAGGGGGTGAGGGACCCAAGTGTGGGGAGAGGGACCCAAGTGTGGGGTGAGGGACCCAACTAGGGGGTGAGGGACCCAACTAGGGGGTGAGGGACCCAAGTGTGGGGTGAGGGACCCAAGTGTGGGGAGAGGGACCCAAGTGTGGGGAGAGGGACCCAACTAGGGGGTGAGGGACCCAAGTGTGGGGTGAGGGACCCAAGTGTGGGGAGAGGGACCCAAGTGTGTGGAGAGGGACCCAAGTGTGGGGTGAGGGACCCAAGTGTGGGGTGAGGGACCCAAGTGTGGGGAGAGGGACCCAAGTGTGGGGTGAGGGACCCAAGTGTGGGGTGAGGGACCCAACTAGGGGGTGAGGGACCCAAGTGTGGGGAGAGGAACCCAAGTGTGGGGAGAGGGACCCAACTAGGGGGTGAGGGACCCAAGTGTGGGGAGAGGAACCCAAGTGTGTGGAGAGGGACCCAAGTGTGTGGAGAGGGACCCAAGTGTGGGGTGAGGGACCCAAGTGTGGGGAGAGGGACCCAAGTGTGGGGTGAGAGACCCAAGTGTGGGGAGAGGGACCCAAGTGTGGGGTGAGGGACCGGAGTTTGGGGTGAGGGACCCAAGTGTGGGGAGAGGGACCCAAGTGTGGGGTGAGGGACCCGAGTTTGGGGTGAGGGACCCGAGTTTGGGGTGAGGAACCCAACTTTGGGGGGGTCACTGGGGGCTCCCGCGAGCGAAGACGCCTCCAAGAGTTGACGGGGCCTCCTAGACGCCATCGACCTCGACCGGGAGAGGTTCCAGGGAGCCCCCCAAGAGCCGGGTCCCAGCAGAGGGGGTGAGGGGGGCACCCTTGGGGGCGCTGGGGGTGCTGGGGGGGGTGCCCCGTGTCATCGTCACCCCCTCCTCAGGCACAATGACAACAAGACCTTCCTGGTGTGGGTGAACGAGGAGGATCATCTGCGCGTCATCTCCATGGAGAAGGGAGGAAACATGAAGGAGGTTTTCCGGCGCTTCTGCGTCGGCCTCCAGAAGGTCCGGAATCTGGGGGGGACACACAGGGGACAGGGGGGGGCTCTGGGGACACAGGGGGTGTTGGGGACACAAAGGGCTTGGGAATAATGTGGGGGGACACAGGGGACACGGAGGGTGCTGGGAACATGGGGATCCTGGAGGACACGTGGGGACAGGAGACGCTTGGGGACACGAGACCCTTGGGGACACGAGACCCTTGGGGACACGGGGGTGATTGGGACATGGGGGGACACAGGGGACAGGGGGGGCTCTGGGGACACAGGGAGTGTTGGGGACACGAAGGGCTTGGGAACATGGGGATCCTGGAGGACACGTGGGGACAGGAGACCCTTGGGGACACAAGACCCTTGGGGACACGAGACCCTTGGGGACACGGGGGGGTCGTAGGGACACAGGGGTGATTGGGACATGGGGGGACACAGGGGACAGGGGGGGCTCTGGGGACACAGGGAGTGTTGGGGACACAAAGGGCTTGGGAATAATGTGGGGGGACACAGGGGACACGGAGGGTGCTGGGAACATGGGGATCCTGGAGGACACGTGGGGACAGGAGACCCTTGGGGACACGAGACCCTTGGGGACACGAGACCCTTGGGGACACGGGGGTGATTGGGACATGGGGGGACACAGGGGACAGGGGGGGCTCTGGGGACACAGGGAGTGTTGGGGACACGAAGGGCTTGGGAACATGGGGATCCTGGAGGACACGTGGGGACAGGAGACCCTTGGGGACACGAGACCCTTGGGGACACGAGACCCTTGGGGACACGGGGGGGTCGTAGGGACACAGGGGTGATTGGGACATGGGGGGACACAGGGGACAGGGGGGGGCTCTGGGGACACAGGGGGTGTTGGGGACACAAAGGGCTTGGGAATAATGTGGGGGGACACAGGGGACACGGAGGGTGCTGGGAACATGGGGATCCTGGAGGACACGTGGGGACAGGAGACGCTTGGGGACACGAGACCCTTGGGGACACGAGACCCTTGGGGACACGGGGGTGATTGGGACATGGGGGGACACAGGGGACAGGGGGGGCTCTGGGGACACAGGGAGTGTTGGGGACACGAAGGGCTTGGGAACATGGGGATCCTGGAGGACACGTGGGGACAGGAGACCCTTGGGGACACAAGACCCTTGGGGACACGAGACCCTTGGGGACACGGGGGGGTCGTAGGGACACAGGGGTGATTGGGACATGGGGGGACACAGGGGACAGGGGGGGCTCTGGGGACACAGGGAGTGTTGGGGACACAAAGGGCTTGGGAATAATGTGGGGGGACACAGGGGACACGGAGGGTGCTGGGAACATGGGGATCCTGGAGGACACGTGGGGACAGGAGACCCTTGGGGACACGAGACCCTTGGGGACACGAGACCCTTGGGGACACGGGGGTGATTGGGACATGGGGGGACACAGGGGACAGGGGGGGCTCTGGGGACACAGGGAGTGTTGGGGACACGAAGGGCTTGGGAACATGGGGATCCTGGAGGACACGTGGGGACAGGAGACCCTTGGGGACACGAGACCCTTGGGGACACGAGACCCTTGGGGACACGGGGGGGTCGTAGGGACACAGGGGTGATTGGGACATGGGGGGACACAGGGGACAGGGGGGGCTCTGGGGACACAGGGAGTGTTGGGGACACAAAGGGCTTGGGAATAATGTGGGGGGACACAGGGGACATGGAGGGTGCTGGGAACATGGGGATCCTGGAGGATACGTGGGGACAGGAGACGCTTGGGGACACGAGACCCTTGGGGACACGGGGGGACGTAGGGACACAGGGGTGATTGGGACATGGGGGGACACAGGGGACGGGGGGGGGTCTGGGGACACAGGGGGTGTTGGGGACACGGAGGGCGCTGGGAACATGGGGATCCTGGAGGACACGTGGGGACAGGAGATGCTTGGGGACACGGGGGGGTCATGGGGACACAGGGGTGATTGGGACATGGGGGGACACAGGGGACAGGGGGGGCTCTGGGGACACAGGGGGTGTTGGGGACACAAAGGGCTTGGGAATAATGTGGGGGGACACAGGGGACACGGAGGGCGCTGGGAACATGGGGATCCTGGAGGACACGTGGGGACAGGAGACCCTTGGGGACACGAGACCCTTGGGGATGTGAGACACTTGGGGACACGAGACCCTTGGGGACACGAGACCCTTGGGGACACAGGGGGTGTTGGGGACACGGAGGCAGCTGGGAACATGGGGATCCTGGAGGACACGTGGGGACAGGAGACGCTTGGGGACACGGGGGGGGTCGTAGGGACACAGGGGTGATTGGGACATGGGGGGACACAGGGGACAGGGGGGGCTCTGGGGACACAGGGGGTGTTGGGGACACAAAGGGCTTGGGAATAATGTGGGGGGACACAGGGGACACGGAGGGCGCTGGGAACATGGGGATCCTGGAGGACACGTGGGGACAGGAGACGCTTGGGGACACGAGACCCTTGGGGATGTGAGACACTTGGGGACACGAGACCCTTGGGGACACGGGGGGGGGTCATAGGGACACAGGGGTGATTGGGACATGGGGGGACACAGGGGACAGGGGGGGCTCTGGGGACACAGGGAGTGTTGGGGACACGAAGGGCTTGGGAACATGGGGATCCTGGAGGACACGTGGGGACAGGAGACCCTTGGGGACACGGGGGGGTCGTAGGGACACAGGGGTGATTGGGACATGGGGGGACACAGGGGACAGGGGGGGGCTCTGGGGACACAGGGGGTGTTGGGGACACGAAGGGCTTGGGAACATGGGAATCCTGGAGGACACGTGGGGACAGGAGACCCTTGGGGACACGAGACCCTTGGGGATACGGGGGGACGTAGGGACACAGGGGTGATTGGGACATGGGGGACAGAGGGGACAGGGGGGGCTCTGGGGACACAGGGGGTGTTGGGGACACGAAGGGCTTGGGAATAATGTGGGGGGACACAGGGGACACGGAGGGCGCTGGGAACATGGGGATCCTGGAGGACACGTGGGGACAGGAGACGCTTGGGGACACGGGGGGGTCATAGGGACACAGGGGTGATTGGGACATGGGGGGACACAGGGGACAGGGGGGGGCTCTGGGGACACAGGGGGTGTTGGGGACACAGAGGGCGCTGGGAACATGGGGATCCTGGAGGACACGTGGGGACGTGAGACACTTGGGGACTCGAGACCCTTGGGGACACGAGACCCTTGGGGACACGAGACCCTTGGGGACACGGGGGGGGGGTCATAGGGACACAGGGGTGATTGGGACATGGGGGGACACAGGGGACAGGGGGGGCTCTGGGGACACGGGGGGTGTTGGGGACACGAAGGGCTTGGGAACATGGGGATCCTGGAGGACACGTGGGGACGTGAGACACTTGGGGACACGAGACCCTTGGGGATGTGAGACCCTTGGGGACACGGGGGGGTCGTAGGGACACAGGGGTGATTGGGACATGGGGGGACACAGGGGACGGGGGGGGCTCTGGGGACACAGGGGGTGTTGGGGACACGGAGGGCGCTGGGAACATGGGGATCCTGGAGGACACGTGGGGACAGGAGACGCTTGGGGACACGAGACCCTTGGGGACACGGGGGGGTCGTAGGGACACAGGGGTGATTGGGACATGGGGGACACAGTGGACAGGGGGGGCTCTGGGGACACAGGGGGTGTTGGGGACACGGAGGTCAGGGAGTGTTGTGGGGTGTCGGGGGGCATCGTGGGGTGTCGGGGGGTATCGGGGGGTATCGGGGGGCGCTGTGGGGCGTCGGGGGGCGCCGTGGGGTGTCGGGGGGTGTCGGGGGGCGTCGGGGGGCGCCGTGGGGTGTCGGGGGGTGTCGGGGGGCGCCGTGGGGTGTCGGGGGGTGTCGTGGGGCGTCGGGGGGTGTCGTGGGGCGTCGGGGGGTGTCGTGGGGTGTCGGGGGGTGTCGGGGGGCGCTGTGGGGTATCGGGGGGCGCCGTGGGGTGTTGGGGGGCGCTGTGGGGTGTCGGGGGGCGCTGTGGGGTGTCGGGGGGCGCTGTGGGGTATCGGGGGGTGTCGGGGGGCGCCGTGGGGTATCGGGGGGTGTCGGGGGGCGCCGTGGGGTGTCGGGGGGTGTCGGGGGGCGTCGGGGGCGCTGTGGGGTGAGCGGGCGCGCCCCGCAGATCGAGGAGCTCTTCAAGAGGGAGGGGCGCCCCTTCATGTGGAGCGAGCACCTGGGCTACATCCTGACGTGCCCGTCCAACCTGGGCACGGGGCTGCGGGGGGGGGTGCACGTGCGGCTGCCCCGCCTCAGCCAGCACCCCAAGTTCGAGGAGATCCTCAAGCGCCTGCGCCTGCAGAAACGCGGCACCGGTGAGGGGCCACGCCAACCCCCGGGGCTCCCCGGGGTGCCCGGAGGGGTGCTGGGGGGCTCCCCTGGGTGCCCATGGATGCTATCGGGGGCTCCCCTGGGTGCCCAGAGGGTGCTGGGGGGCTCCCCTGGGTGCCCAGAGAGGGCTGGGGGGCTCCCCTGGGTGCCCAGAGGGTGCTGGGGGGCTCCCGTGGGTGCCCAGAGGGTGCTGGGGGGCTCCCCTGGGTGCCCAGAGGGGGCTGGGGGGCTCCAGTGGGTGCCCAGAGGGGGCTGGGGGGCTCCAGTGGGTGCCCAGAGGGGGCTGGGGGGCTCCGGTGGGTGCCCAGAGGGGCTGGGGGGCTCCCGTGGGTGCCCAGAGGGTGCTGGGGGGCTCCCCTGGGTGCCCAGAGGGGGCTGGGGGGCTCCCGTGGGTGCCCAGAGGGTGCTGGGGGGCTCCCCTGGGTGCCCAGAGGGGGCTGGGGGGCTCCTGTGGGTGCCCAGGGGGTGCTGGGGGGCTCCAGTGGGTGCCCAGAGGGGGCTGGGGGGCTCCCGTGGGTGCCTAGAGGGTGCTGGGGGGCTCCCGTGGGTGCCCAGAGGGGGCTGGGGGGCTCTCCTGGGTGCCCAGAGGGGGCTGGGGGGCTCCCCGGGGTGCCCGGGGGGTGCTGGGGGGCTCCCCTGGGTGCCCATGGATGCTATCGGGGGCTCCCCTGGGTGCCCAGAGGGTGCTGGGGGGGCTCCAGTGGGTGCCCAGGGGGTGCTGGGGGGCTCCAGTGTGTGCCCAGGGGGTGCTGGGGGGCTCCCCTGGGTGCCCAGAGGGTGCTGGGGGGGCTCCAGTGGGTGCCCAGGGGGTGCTGGGGGGCTCCCCTGGGTGCCCAGGGGTGCTGGGGGGCTCCCCTGGGTGCCCATGGATGCTATCGGGGGCTCCTCTGGGTGACCAGGGGGTGCTGGGGGGCTCCAGTGGGTGCCCAGAGGGTGCTGGGGGGCTCCTGTGGGTGCCCAGAGGGGGCTGGGGGGCTCCCGTGGGTGCCCAGAGGGTGCTGGGGGACTCCAGTGGGTGCCCAGGGGTGCTGGGGGGCTCCCGTGGGTGCCCAGAGGGGGCTGGGGGGCTCCAGTGGGTGCCCAGGGGTGCTGGGGGGCTCCCGTGGGTGCCCAGAGGGTGCTGGGGGGCTCTTGTGGGTGCCCAGGGGGGGCTGGGGGGCTCCCCTGGGTGCCCATGGATGCTATCGGGGGCTCCTCTGGGTGACCAGGGGGTGCTGGGGGGCTCCCCGGGGTGCCCGCGGGGGGCTGGGGGACTCCCCTGGGTGCCCATGGATGCTATCAGGGGCTCCCCTGGGTGCCCAGAGGGGGCTGGGCGGCTCCAGGGGGTGCTGGGGGGCTCCGGTGGGTGCCCAGAGGGGGCTGGGGGGCTCTCCTGGGTGCCCAGAGGGGGCTGGGGGGCTCCCCTGGGTGCCCGGGGGGTGCTGGGGGGCTCCCCTGGGTGCCCATGGATGCTATCGGGGGCTCCCCTGGGTGCCCAGAGGGGGCTGGGGGGCTCCAGGGGGTGCTGGGGGGCTCCGGTGGGTGCCCAGGGGTGCTGGGGGGCTCCCCGGGGTGACCAGAGGGTGCTGGGGGGCTCCGGTGGGTGCCCAGAGGGTGCTGGGGGGCTCCCGTGGGTGCCTAGAGGGGGCTGGGGGGCTCCGGTGGGTGCCCAGGGGTGCTATGGGGGCTCCCGTGGGTGCCCAGGGGGTGCTGGGGGGCTCCCGTGGGTGCCCAGGGGTGCTATGGGGGCTCCCGTGGGTGCCCAGAGGGTGCTGGGGGGCTCCCGTGGGTGCCCAGGGGGTGCTGGGGGGCTCCCCTGGGTGCCCAGAGGGTGCTGGGGGGCTCCCGTGGGTGCCCAGGGGGTGCTGGGGGGCTCCGGTGGGTGCCCAGAGGGGGGCTGGGGGGCTCCCGTGGGTGCCCAGGGGGGGCTGGGTGGCTCCAGTGGGTGCCCACGGGCTCTATGGGTGCTGGGAGGCTCCTGTGGGTGCCCACGGGCTCTATGGGTGCTGGGAGGCTCCTGTGGGTGCCCACGGGCTCTATGGGTGCTGGGTGGCTCCTGAGGGTCCCCACGGGCTCTATGGGTGCTGGGTGGCTCCTGTGGGTCCCCACGGGCTCTACGGGTGCTGGGTGGCTCCTGTGGGTCCCCACGGGCTCTATGGGTGCTGGGTGGCTCCTGTGGGTGCCCACGGGCTCTACGGGTGCTGGGTGGCTCCTGTGGGTCCCCACGGGCTCTACGGGTGCTGGGTGGCTCCTGTGGGTCCCCACGGGCTCTATGGGTGCTGGGTGGCTCCTGTGGGTCCCCACGGGCTCCATGGGTGCCGGGTGGCTCCTGTGGGTCCCCACGGGCTCTATGGGTGCTGGGTGGCTCCTGTGGGTCCCCACGGGCTCTACGGGTGCTGGGTGGCTCCTGTGGGTCCCCACGGGCTCTACGGGTGCTGGGTGGCTCCTGTGGGTCCCCACGGGCTCTACGGGTGCTGGGTGGCTCCTGTGGGTCCCCACGGGCTCTACGGGTGCTGGGTGGCTCCTGTGGGTCCCCACGGGCTCTATGGGTGCTGGGTGGCTCCTGTGGGTCCCCACGGGCTCTGCGGGTGCTGGGTGGCTCCTGTGGGTCCCCACGGGCTCTACGGGTGCTGGGTGGCTCCTGTCGTTCCCCACGGGCTCTATGGGTGCTGGGTGGCTCCTGTGGGTGCCCACGGGCTCTATGGGTGCTGGGTGGCTCCTGTGGGTCCCCACGGGCTCTATGGGTGCTGGGTGGCTCCTGTGGGTCCCCACGGGCTCTGTGGGTGCTGGGTGGCTCCTGTGGGTCCCCACGGGCTCTATGGGTGCTGGGTGGCTCCTGTGGGTGCCCACGGGCTCTATGGGTGCTGGGTGGCTCCTGTGGGTCCCCACGGGCTCTACGGGTGCTGGGTGGCTCCTGTCGTTCCCCACGGGCTCTACGGGTGCTGGGTGGCTCCTGTGGGTGCCCACGGGCTCTATGGGTGCTGGGTGGCTCCTGTGGGTCCCCACGGGCTCTACGGGTGCTGGGTGGCTCCTGTGGGTCCCCACGGGCTCTACGGGTGCTGGGTGGCTCCTGTGGGTCCCCACGGGCTCTATGGGTGCTGGGTGGCTCCTGTGGGTCCCCACGGGCTCTATGGGTGCTGGGTGGCTCCTGTGGGTGCCCGCGGGTGCTGGGTGGCTCCTGTGGGTGCCCATGGGCTCCATGGGTGCCGGGTGGCTCCTGTGGGTCCCCACGGGCTCTACGGGTGCTGGGTGGCTCCTGTGGGTCCCCACGGGCTCTACGGGTGCTGGGTAGCTCCTGTGGGTCCCCACGGGCTCTATGGGTGCTGGGTGGCTCCTGTGGGTGCCCACGGGCTCTACGGGTGCTGGGTGGCTCCTGTGGGTGCCCACGGGCTCTATGGGTGCTGGGTGGCTCCTGTGGGTCCCCACGGGCTCTACGGGTGCTGGGTGGCTCCTGTGGGTGCCCACGGGCTCTACGGGTGCTGGGTGGCTCCTGTGGGTCCCCACGGGCTCCATGGGTGCTGGGTGGCTCCTGTGGGTCCCCACGGGCTCTATGGGTGCTGGGTGGCTCCTGAGGGTCCCCACGGGCTCCATGGGTGCTGGGTGGCTCCTGAGGGTCCCCACGGGCTCTATGGGTGCTGGGTGGCTCCTGTGGGTGCCCACGGGCTCTATGGGTGCTGGGTGGCTCCTGTGGGTCTCCACGGGCTCTATGGGTGCTGGGTGGCTCCTGAGGGTCCCCACGGGCTCTATGGGTGCTGGGTGGCTCCTGAGGGTCCCCACGGGCTCTACGGGTGCTGGGTGGCTCCTGTGGGTGCCCACGGGCTCTATGGGTGCTGGGTGGCTCCTGTGGGTCCCCATGGGCTCTATGGGTGCTGGGTGGCTCCTGTGGGTCCCCATGGGCTCTACGGGTGCTGGGTGGCTCCTGTGGGTGCCCACGGGCTCTATGGGTGCTGGGTGGCTCCTGTGGTTCCCCACGGGCTCTATGGGTGCTGGGTGGCTCCTGAGGGTCCCCACGGGCTCTATGGGTGCTGGGTGGCTCCTGAGGGTCCCCACGGGCTCTATGGGTGCTGGGTGGCTCCTGTGGGTCCCCACGGGCTCTACGGGTGCTGGGTGGCTCCTGTGGGTCCCCACGGGCTCTATGGGTGCTGGGTGACTCCTGTGGGTCCCCATGGGCTCTATGGGTGCTGGGTGGCTCCTGTGGGTCCCCACGGGCTCTATGGGTGCTGGGTGGCTCCTGTGGGTGCCCACGGGCTCTACGGGTGCTGGGTGGCTCCTGTGGGTCCCCATGGGCTCCATGGGTGCTGGGTGGCTCCTGTGGGTCCCCACGGGCTCTATGGGTGCTGGGTGGCTCCTGTGGGTCCCCACGGGCTCTACGGGTGCTGGGTGGCTCCTGAGGGTCCCCACGGGCTCTATGGGTGCTGGGTGGCTCCTGTGGGTCCCCACGGGCTCTACGGGTGCTGGGTGGCTCCTGTGGGTCCCCACGGGCTCTATGGGTGCTGGGTGACTCCTGTGGGTCCCCACGGGCTCTATGGGTGCTGGGTGGCTCCTGTGGGTCCCCACGGGCTCTACGGGTGCTGGGTGGCTCCTGTGGGTCCCCACGGGCTCTATGGGTGCTGGGTGGCTCCTGTGGGTCCCCACGGGCTCTATGGGTGCTGGGTGGCTCCTGAGGGTCCCCACGGGCTCCATGGGTGCTGGGTGGCTCCTGTGGGTCCCCACGGGCTCTACGGGTGCTGGGTGGCTCCTGTGGGTGCCCACGGGCTCTATGGGTGCTGGGCGGCTCCTATGGGTCCCCACGGGCTCTATGGGTGCTGGGTGGCTCCTGTGGGTCCCCACGGGCTCTACGGGTGCTGGGTGGCTCCTGTGGGTCCCCACGGGCTCTACGGGTGCCGGGTGGCTCCTGTGGGTCCCCACGGGCTCTATGGGTGCTGGGTGACTCCTGTGGGTCCCCATGGGCTCTATGGGTGCTGGGTGGCTCCTGTGGGTCCCCACGGGCTCTACGGGTGCCGGGTGGCTCCTGTGGGTCCCCACGGGCTCTACGGGTGCTGGGTGACTCCTGTGGGTCCCCATGGGCTCTATGGGTGCTGGGTGGCTCCTGTGGGTCCCCACGGGCTCTACGGGTGCTGGGTGGCTCCTGTGGGTCCCCACGGGCTCTATGGGTGCTGGGTGGCTCCTGTGGGTCCCCACGGGCTCTATGGGTGCTGGGTGGCTCCTGAGGGTCCCCACGGGCTCCATGGGTGCTGGGTGGCTCCTGTGGGTCCCCACGGGCTCTACGGGTGCTGGGTGGCTCCTGTGGGTCCCCACGGGCTCTACGGGTGCCGGGTGGCTCCTGTGGGTCCCCACGGGCTCCATGGGTGCTGGGTGGCTCCTGTGGGTCCCCACGGGCTCTATGGGTGCTGGGTGACTCCTGTGGGTCCCCACGGGCTCTATGGGTGCTGGGTGGCTCCTGTGGGTCCCCAAGGGCTCTACGGGTGCTGGGTGGCTCCTGTGGGTCCCCACGGGCTCCATGGGTGCTGGGTGACTCCTGTGGGTCCCCACGGGCTCCATGGGTGCCGGGTGGCTCCCGCGGGTCCCCGAGCGCCCCGGTCGCTCTCTGCAGGCGGGGTGGACACTGCGGCCGTCGGCGCCGTCTTCGACATCTCCAACGCCGACCGGCTGGGCTCCTCGGAGGTGGAGCAGGTGCAGCTGGTGGTGGACGGCGTGAAGCTCATGGTGGAGATGGAGAAGAAGCTGGAGCAGAACCAGCCAATCGACGACATGGTGCCCGCCCAGAAATAGGCGCCGGGAGCCGCCGGGATCCACCGGGAACCGCCGGGATCCACCAGGATCCACCGGGAACCACGATTCCCTCAATAAACGCCGATGGTTCTGTTCCAAGCGCCCGGAGTCTGAGTTTGGTGGAGAATTTGGGGGAGAGGGGAGAGTCGATTTGGCGTTGCCGGTGGGCGCCGGCACCAAGGGTGGAAGGAGCCGAGGGTCGGTGCCGATTCCGAAGGGGAAAGGAGCCAAAACCGAGGGGCGTTGGTGCCGATTCCAAAGAGAATCCAACGCCAACGGGTGTCGGTGCCGATTCCCATGGGAAAGGAGCCAAAACCAAGGGGCGTCGGTGCCGATTCCAAAGAGAATCCAACGCCAACGGGTGTCGGTGCCGATTCCCAAGGGAAAGGAGCCAAAACCAAGGGGCGTCGGTGCCGATTCCAAAGAGAATCCAACGCCAACGGGTGTCGGTGCCGATTCCCAAGGGAAAGGAGCCAAAACCAAGGGGCGTCGGTGCCGATTCCAAAGAGAATCCAACGCCAACGGGTGTCGGTGCCGATTCCCAAGGGAAAGGAGCCAAAACCAAGGGGCGTCGGTGCCGATTCCAAAGAGAATCCAACGCCAACGGGTGTCGGTGCCGATTCCCAAGGGAAAGGAGCCAAAACCAAGGGGCGTCGGTGCCGATTCCAAAGAGAATCCAACACCAACGGGTGTCGGTGCCGATTCCCAAGGGAAAGGAGCCAAGACCGAGGGTTCTCGGTGCCGAACGGAGCCCTGGAGGCGCCGATCCTCGTTCCGAAGGCTCCGGCAGCGCCGGCGCTTGATGCCGAGCAGCCGCCGTGTGGTTCCTCTCGTTTATTGGACTCGGGGGGCACAATCCGGGCCGGAATAACTTAAAAACGGGGAGGGGGAGGGGGGCGGCGCCGCGGAGCCCGGAGTCGGAATTACAGCCGGAGACGGGGGTGCCGGGAACCTCCCCCCCTCCCCACCGACCCCCCAGTCCCGGCGGCGCCGGAGCGGGGAGCGTGGGGGCTCCCGGAGAAGCCGCAGTTGGATCCGGTGAATCCTCGGGTGGTTCTGGTGCCAGCACAGCCCCCGGGGCCGGATCCGGTGAATCCCTCGGAGCTCCGGGGGCTGGATCCGGTGAATCCCTCGGAGCTCTGGGGGCCGGATCCGGTGAATCCCTCGGAGCTCTGGGTGCCGGATCCGGTGAATCCCTCGGAGCTCCGGGTGCCGGATCCGGTGAATCCCTCGGAGCTCCGGGGGCCGGATCCGGTGAATCCCTCGGAGCTCCGGGGGCTGGATCCGGTGAATCCCTCGGAGCTCTGGGGGCCGGATCCGGTGAATCCCTCGGAGCTCCGGGTGCTGGATCCGGTGAATCCCTCGGAGCTCCAGGGGCTGGATCCGGTGAATCCCTCGGAGCTCCGGGGGCCGGATCCGGTGAATCCCTCGGAGCTCCGGGGGCCGGATCCGGTGAATCCCTCGGAGCTCCGGGGGCCGGATCCGGTGAATCCTCAGAACTCTGGGTACCGGATCCGGTGAATCCCTCGGAGCTCCGGGGGTGGATCCGGTGAATCCCTCGGAGCCTCACAGCCCCGCGGCCTCCGAGCAGCCTGAGTTCGGCTTCCGCTTGATCCCCAGGTAGATGGCGACTGCGGAGAAAAGGGGGGAGACGGGATCTATGGGGCAGGATCTATGGGGCAGGATCTATGGGGCACAGGATCTATGGGGCAGGATCTATGGGGCACAGGATCTATGGGGCACAGGATCTATGGGGCGCAGGATCTATGGGGCAGGATCTATGGCGCAGGATCTATGGGGCAGGATCTATGGGGCACAGGATCTATGGGGCACAGGATCTATGGGGCAGGATCTATGGGGCACAGGATCTATGGGGCAGGATCTATGGGGCAGGATCTATGGGGCACAGGATCTATGGGGCAGGATCTATGGGGCACAGGATCTATGGGGCAGGATCTATGGGGCAGGATCTATGGGGCACAGGATCTATGGGGCACAGGATCTATGGGGCACAGGATCTATGGGGCACAGGATCTATGGGGCAGGATCTATGGGGCAGGATCTATGGGGCAGGATCTATGGGGCACAGGATCTATGGGGCACAGGATCTATGGGGCAGGATCTATGGGGCAGGATCTATGGGGCACAGGATCTATGGGGCACAGGATCTATGGGGCAGGATCTATGGGGCAGGATCTATGGGGCAGGATCTATGGGGCAGGATCTATGGGGCACAGGATCTATGGGGCACAGGATCTATGGGGCAGGATCTTTGGGGCACAGGACCTATGGGGCAGGATCTATGGGGCCGGATCTATGGGGCAGGATCTATGGGGCAGGATCTATGGGGCAGGATCTATGGGGCACAGGATCTGTGGGGCAGGATCTGTGGGGCCGGATCTGTGGGGCCGGATCTATGGGGCAGGATCTATGGGGCAGGATCTATGGGGCAGGATCTATGGGGCAGGATCTATGGGGCACAGGATCTATGGGGCACAGGATCTATGGGGCAGGATCTATGGGGCAGGATCTATGGGGCAGGATCTATGGGGCAGGATCTATGGGGCAGGATCTATGGAGCAGGATCTATGGGGCACAGGATCTGTGGGGCAGGATCTGTGGGGCCGGATCTATGGGGCAGGATCTATGGGGCAGGATCTATGGGGCAGGATCTATGGGGCACAGGATCTATGGGGCAGGATCTATGGGGCAGGATCTATGGGGCAGGATCTATGGGGCACAGGATCTATGGGGCAGGATCTATGGGGCACAGGATCTATGGGGCACAGGATCTATGGGGCAGGATCTATGGGGCACAGGATCTATGGGGCACAGGATCTATGGGGCACAGGATCTATGGGGCAGGATCTATGGGGCACAGGATCTATGGGGCAGGATCTATGGGGCACAGGATCTATGGGGCAGGATCTATGGGGCAGGATCTATGGGGCAGGATCTATGGGGCAGGATCTATGGGGCACAGGATCTATGGGGCAGGATCTATGGGGCAGGATCTATGGGGCAGGATCTATGGGGCACAGGATCTATGGGGCAGGATCTATGGGGCACAGGATCTATGGGGCACAGGATCTATGGGGCAGGATCTATGGGGCAGGATCTATGGGGCAGGATCTATGGGGCACAGGATCTATGGGGCAGGATCTATGGGGCACAGGATCTATGGGGCACAGGATCTATGGGGCAGGATCTATGGGGCACAGGATCTATGGGGCAGGATCTATGGGGCAGGATCTATGGGGCAGGATCTATGGGGCAGGATCTATGGGGCAGGGTCTCACCTTGCGATCTCAGGTCCCCCGATTCCCTCAGGTTCGTTTGGGATCCTGGACGAGGGGGGAAGGCGGTTGGGGGGGGCAGTAGCCCCAGGGTGGCTCTTGGTGGCCCCCGGTGGCTCTTGGTGGCCCCCCGGGTGCCCCCCCTGGGTTGGGGGGTGGGGGGGGGGGGGGCTGCCGGTGGCCAGTGACTCACGGATCTTGGTGGCCGGCGCGGCCGGGCTGCCCGGGACGCAGCGGTTGGAGCTCTGGCGCTTGGAGGGGTCCAGGGTCACCCTGGGGGGCAACCGACACCCGAGAAATGGTAGCCACGGCCGGGACTCGGGAGCCACGAGGGTTTGGTGGCCACACCGAGGGTTTGGTGGCCACGCTGAGGACATGGTGGCCACGTTGAGGGTTTGGTGGCCACGCTGAGGGTTTGGTGGCCACGCTGAGGGTTTGGTGGCCACGCTGAGGACATGGTGGCCACGTTGAGTCTTTGGTGGCCACGCCGAGGGTTTGGTGGCCACGCTGAGGACATGGTGGCCACGCTGAGGGTTTGGTGGCCACACTGAGGGTTTGGTGGCCACGCCGAGGGTTTGGTGGCCACGCTGAGGACATGGTGGCCACGCTGAGGACATGGTGGCCACGCTGAGGACATGGTGGCCACGCTGAGGACATGGTGGCCACGCTGAGGGTTTGGTGGCCACGTTGAGGATATGGTGGCCACACAGAGGGTATGGCGGCCACACCAAGGATTGGTAGCCACACCGAGGATACAGTGGCCACGCTGAGGATTTGGTGGCCCCCTGGGCACCTGACAGGCTCCCCACGGACATGGTGGCCACACAGAGGGCACGGTGGCCACTCTGTGGGTATGGTGGCCACGCTGAGGATTTGGTGGCTGCACTGAGGCCATGGTGGCCCCACCAAGGATTGGTAGCCACACTGGTGATATCGTGGCAATGCTGAGGACATGGTGGCCACACAGAAGATTTGGTGGCCATGCTGAGGATACAGTGGCCACGCTGAGGATTTGGTGGCCACACAGAGGGTATGGTGGCCCCACCAAAGATTGGTAGCTGCACCGAGGATATGGTGGCCACATTGGGGATATGGTGGCCATGCTGAGGGTTTGGTGGCCACACTGAGGATTTGGTGGCCCCACCAAAGGTCAGTAGCCACACCAAGGATACGGTGGCCACGCTGAGGGTTTGGTGGCCACGCTGAGGACATGGTGGCCCCACCAAAGGTCGGTAGCCACACCAAGGAGATGGTGGCCACGCTGAGGGTTTGGTGGCCACACAGAGGGTATAGCAGCCCCACCAAGGATCGGTAGCCACGTTGAGGATACAGTGGCCACACAGAGGGTACAGTGGCCACACGGAGGGTACAGTGGCCACACAGAGGGTACAGTGGCCACACAGAGGGTACAGTGGCCACACGGAGGATACGGTGGCCACACGGAGGATACAGTGGCCACACAGAGGGTATAGCAACCCCACCAAGGGTCGGTAGCCACGCCGAGGATACAGTGGCCACACAGAGGGTACAGTGGCCACACAGAGGGTATAGTGGCCACACAGAGGGTACAGTGGCCACACGGAGGGTACAGTGGCCACACAGAGGGTATAGCAACCCCACCAAGGATCGGAAGCCACGCCGAGGATACAGTGGCCACACAGAGGATTGGGTGGCCACGCCGAGGATGGGTGGCCCCCTGAGGAGGCAGGCGGGGGGGCAGTAGCCGAGGGGAGGCGGTAGCTGCGGGGAGGCCCCTGGTAGCCGCGGGGAGGCCCCTGGTAGCCGGCGGGACTCACCGTCG
>JAUNZM010001869.1:0-39887 GCA_033459285.1 Clamator glandarius
GGATCCTTCTAATAGCCCCCAGACCCTTCTAGAGCCCCCCAGGACCCTTCTAAAAGAGCCCAGACCCTTCTAGAGCCTCCACGGACCCTTCTGAAAGCCCCCGGACCCTTCCAGAGCCCCCCAGGACCCATCTAAAGCCCCCAGACCCTTCTACTGCCCCACAGGACCATTCTAAAAGCCCCCAGACCCTTCTAGAGCCACCCAGGACCCTTCTAAAAGCACCTAGACCCTTCTAGAGGCTCCCAGGACCCTTCTAAAAGCCCCCAGAGCTTTCTAGAGGCCCCCTGGACCCTTCAAAAAGCCCCCAGACCCTTCTAGAGCCTCCCAGGACCATTCTAAAACCCCCCAGACCCTTCTAGAGACCCTACAGGACCCTTCTAAAAGCCCTCAGACCCTTCTAGCGTCTCCCAGGACCCTTCTAAAAGCTCCCAGACCCTTCTAGAGCACCCCAGGACCCTTCTAAAAACACCCAGACCCTTCTAGAGCCCCCTAGGACCCTTTTCAAAGACCCCAGAGCCTTCTAGAGTCCTCCAGGGCCCTTCTAAAAGCCCTCAGACCCTTCTAGAGACACGCAGGACCCTTCTAAAAGCCCCCAGACCCTTCTAGATTCCCCCAGGACCCTTGTAAAAGCACCCAGACCCTTCTAGAGCTCCTCAGGACCCTTTTAAAATCCCCCAGACCCTTCTAGAGGACCCCAGGGCTCCTCTAATGGTCCCCAGACCCTTCTAGAGCCACCAATAAAACTTCTAAATGCCCACAGAGCCTTCTAGACCCTCCCCGGATCCTTCTAATAGCCCCCAGACCCTTCTATAGCCCCCCAGGACCCTTCTAAAAGCACCCAGACCCTTCTAGAGCCTCCACGGACCATTCTAAAAGCCCCCGGACCATTCTAGAGCCCCCCAGGACCAATCTAAAAGCCCCCAGACCCTTCTACAGCCCCACAGGACCCTTCTAAAAGCCCCCAGACCCTTCTAGAGCCACCCAGGACCTTTCTGAAAGCACCCAGACCCTTCTAGAGGCCCCCAGGACCCTTCTGAAAGCACCCAGACCCTTCTAGAGCTCCCAAGGACCCTTCTAAAAGCCGCCAGACACTTCTAGAGCCTCCCCGGATCCTTCTAAAATCCTCCAGACATTTGTAGAGCCCCCCAGGACCCTTCTAAATGCACCCAGACCCTTCTAGACCATCACCGGATCCTTCTAAAACCACCCAGACCCATCTCGATCCTCCCAGGACCTTTCTAAAAGCCCACAGACCATTCTAGATGACCCAGGACCCTTCTAAAAGCACCCAGACCCTTCTAGAGCCCCCCAGGACACTTCTGAAAGCCCCCAGACCCTTCTAGAGCCCCCCAGGACCCTTCTAAATGACCCCAGACCCATCTAGAGCCCCCCAGGACTCTTCTAATAGACTCCAGACCCTTCTAGAGGCCCCCAGGACCCTTCTGAATGCCCCCAGACCCTTCTAGAGCCCCCCAGAACTCTTCTAAAAGCCTCCAGACCCTTCTAGATGCCCCCAGGATCCTTCTAAAAGCCCTGACCCTTCAAGACCCTCCCCGAATCCTTCTAAAAGCAACCAGACCCTTCTAGAGCCCACTAGGACCCTTTTCAAAGACCCCAGAGCCTTCTAGAGTCCTCCAGGGCCCTTCTAAAAGCCCCCAGACCCTTCTAGAGACACGCAGGACCCTTCTAAAAGCCCCCAGACCCTTCTAGATTCCCCCAGGACCCTTGTAAAAGCACCCAGACCCTTCTAGAGCTCCTCAGGACCCTTCTAAAATCCCCCAGACCCTTCTAGAGGACCCCAGGGTTCCTCTAATGGTCCCCAGACCCTTCTAGAGCCACCAATAACCCTTCTAAATGCCAACAGAGCCTTCTAGACCCTCCCCGGATCCTTCTAATAGCCCCCAGACCCTTCTAGAGCCACCCAGGACCCTTCTAAAAGCACCCAGACCCTTCTAGAGCCTCCACGGACCATTCTAAAAGCCCCCGGACCATTCTAGAGCCCCCCAGGACCAATCTAAAAGCCCCCAGACCCTTCTACAGCCCCATAGGACCCTTCTAAAAGCCCCCAGACCCTTCTAGAGCCACCCAGGACCTTTCTGAAAGCACCCAGACCCTTCTAGAGCTCCCAAGGACCCTTCTAAAAGCCGCCAGACACTTCTAGAGCCTCCCCGGATCCTTCTAAAATCCTCCAGACATTTGTAGAGCCCCCCAGGACCCTTCTAAATGCACCCAGACCCTTCTAGACCATCACCGGATCCTTCTAAAACCACCCAGACCCATCTCGATCCTCCCAGGACCCTTCTAAAAGCCGCCAGACACTTCTAGAGCCTCCCCGGATCCTTCTAAAATCCTCCAGACATTTGTAGAGCCCCCCAGGACTCTTCTAATAGACTCCAGACCCTTCTAGAGGCCCCCAGGACCCTTCTGAATGCCCCCAGACCCTTCTAGAACCCCCCCAGAACTCTTCTAAAAGCCTCCAGACCCTTCTAGATGCCCCCAGGATCCTTCTAAAAGCCCTGACCCTTCAAGACCCTCCCCGAATCCTTCTAAAAGCAACCAGACCCTTCTAGAGCCTCCCAGGACCCTTTTAAAATCCCTCACACCCTTCTAGAGCCCCCCAGGACCATTCTAAAAGAACCCAGACCCTTCTAGAGACCCGAAGGACCCTTCTAAAATCCCTCAGACCCTTCTAGAGTCTCCCAGGACCCTTCTAAAAGCACCCAGACCCTTCTAGAGCTCCCCAGGACCTATCTAAACTCCCCCAGACCCTTCTAGACCCACCAGGACCATTCTAAATGTCCCCAGACCCATCTAGAGCCCCCCAGGACTCTTCTAAAAGCATCCAGACCCTTCTAGAGGCCCCCAGGACCCTTCTGAATGCCCCCAGACCCTTCTAGAGCCCCCCAGAACTCTTCTAAAAGACTCCAGACCCTTCTAGAGGCCCCCAGGACCCTTCTGAAAGCCCCCAGACCCTTCTAGAGCTCCCCAGGACCCTTCTAAATGCACCCAGACACTTTTAGCGCCACCCAGGACCCTTCTAAAAGAACCCAGACCCTTCTAGAGCCCCCCAGGACCCTTCTAAAAGCACCCAGACCCTTCTAGAGCCCCACAGGACCCTTCTAAATGCCCCCAGACTCTTCTAGACCCTCCCCGAATCCTTCTAAAAGCACCCAGACCATTCCAGAGCCTCCCAGGACCCTTCTAAAATCCCTCAGACACTTCTAGAGGCCCACAGGACACTTCTAAAAGCCCCCAGAGCCTTCTAGATGCCCCCAGGACCATTCTAAAAGCCCTCACACCCTTCTAGAGCACCCCAGGACCCTTCTAAAAGCCCCCAGACCCTTCTAGAGCCCCCCAGGACCCTTCTAAAAGCCCCCAGACCCTTCTAGAGACCCGCAGGACCCTTCTAAATGCCCCCAGACCCTTCTAGAGTCTCCCAGGACCCTTCTAAAAGCCCCCAGACCCTTCTAGAGCTCCCCAGGACCCTTCTAAAATACCCCAGACCCCTCTAGAGGCCCCCAGGGCTCCTCTAGTGGTCCCCACACCCTTCTAGAGCCCCCAAGGACCCTTCTAAAAGCCCCCAGACCCTTCTAGAGACACGCAGGACTCTTCTAAAAGCCCCCAGACCCTTCTAGAGCCTCCCAGGACCTTTCTAAAAGCCCCCAGACAATTCTAGACCACCCGAGGACCCTTCTAAAATCACCCAGACCATTCTAGAGGCTCCCAGTGCCCCTCTAATGGTCCCCAGACCCTTCTAGAGCCCCCAAGGACCCTTCTAAAAGCTCCCAGACCCTTCTATAGCCACCTAGGACCATTCTAAAAGCACCCAGACCCTTCTAGAGCCCCCCAGAACTCTTCTAAAAGCCTCCAGACCCTTCTAGAGGCCCCCAGGACCCTTCTAAAATCCCCCAGACCCTTCTAGAGCCCCCCAGGACCCTTCTAAATGCCCCCAGACCCTTGTAGAGCCCCCCAGGACCCTTCTAAAAGCATCCAGACTATTCTAGAGGACCGCAGGACCCTTCTAAAATCCCCCAGACCCTTCTAGAACAACCCAGGACCCTTCTAAAAGAGCCCAGACGATTCTAGAGCCCCCCAGGACTCTTCTAAATGCCCCCAGACACTTCTAGAGAGCCCAGGGCCCGTCTAAAAGCACCCAGACCCTTCTAGAGAACCCCAGGACCCTTCTAAAACCTCCCAGACCCTTCTAGACCCTCCCCGGATCTTTCTAAAAGCCCCCAGACCCTTCTAGAGCCCCACAGGACCATTCTCAAAGACTCCAGACCCTTCTAGAGCCCCCAGGACCCTTCTAAAAGCCCCCAGACCCTTCTAGAGCCTCCCCGGATCATTCTAAAAGCCCATAGACGCTTCTAGATGCCCCCAGGATCATTCTAAAAGCCTCCAGACATTTGTAGAGCCTCCCAGGACCCTTCTAAACGCCCCCAGACCCTTCTAGAACCTCCCCGGATCCTTCTAAAAGTACCCAGACCCATCTGGATCCTCCCAGGACCCTTCTAAAAGAACCCAGACCCTTCTAGAGGCCCCAAGAACCCTTCTAATAGCCCCCAAGACCCTTCTAGAGCACCTCAGGACCCTTCTGAAAGCCCCCAGACCCTTCTAGAGCACCCCAGGACCCTTCTAAATGCCCCCAGACCCTTCTAGAGACCCCCAGGACCCTTCTAAAATCCCCCAGACCCTTCTAGAGCTCCCCAGGACCTTCTAAAAAAATCCAGACTTTTCTAGAGGCCCGCAGGACCCTTCTGAAAGCCCCCAGACCCTTCTAGAGCCTCCCGGGACCCTTCTAAAAGACCCCAGACCATTCTAGAGCTCCCCAGGACCCTTCTAAAAGCACCCAGACCCTTCTAGAGCCCCCCAGGACCCTATAAAAGCCCCCTGACCCTTCTTGAGGCACCCAGGACCCTTCCAAAATACACCAGACCCTTCTAGAGCCACCCAAAGACCCTTCTCAAAGAACCCAGACCCTTCGAGAGCCCGCCAGGACACTTCTATAAGCCCCCAGACCCTTCTAGAGGACCCCAAGGCCCAACTTAAGGACCCCCGTCTCTCCTAGAAGGGTCTCGGGGCTTTTAGAAGGGCCCTGGGGGGCTCTAGAATGGTCTGGGGGCTTTTAGAAGGGTCCTGGGGTTCTCTAGAAGGGTCTGGGGGCTTTTGAAAGTATCCTGGTGGCCTCTAGAATGGTGTGGGATATATCAGAGGGGTCCGGGGATGATCTAGAAGGGTCTGAGGGCTTTTAGAAGGGTCCTGGAAGGCTCTAGAAGGGTCTGGGGACTTTTAGAAGGGTCCGGGGGGCCTCTAGAAGGGTCTGGAGGCTTTTAGAAGGGTCCTGCGAGGCTCTAGAAGGGTCCGGGGGCTTTTAGAGGGGTCCTGCGAGGCTCTAGAAGGGTCTGGGGGCTTTTAGAATGATCCGGGGAGGGTCTAGAAGGGTCTGGGGGCCTTTAGAAGGGTCCTGGGGTCTCTAGAAGGGTCTGAGTGCTTTTAGAATGATCCGGGGAGGGTCTAGAAGAGTCTGGGGGCCTTTAGAATGGTCCTGGGGCTCTCTAGAAGGGTCTGGGTGCTTTTAGAAGGGTCCTGGGAGGCTCTAGAAGGGTTTGGGGGCTTTTAGAATGGTCCTGGGTGGCTCTAGAAGGTTCTGGTTGCTTTTCGAAGGGTCCTGGCTTATCTAGAAGGGTCTGGGGGCATTTAGAAGGGTCCTGGGTGTCTCTAGAAGGGTCTGGGTGCTTTTAGAATGGTCCTGGGGTGCTCTAGAAGGGTCTGGTGGCTTTTAGAAGGGTCCTGGGTGGATCTAGAAGGTTCTGGAGGCTTTCAGAAGGGTCATGGGGGTCTCTAGAATGGTCTGGGGGCTTTTAGAAGGGTCCTGGGGAGCCCTAGAAGGGTCTGGGTTCTATTAGAAGGGTCCTCAGATGCTCTAGAAGGTTCTTGGGGCTTTCAGAAGGGTCCTGGCGGCCTCTATAAGGGTCTGGGTGCTTTTAGAAGGGTCCTGGGGGGCTCTAGAAGGGTCTTGGGGCTTTTAGAAGGGTCCTGGGGTGCTCTAGAAGGGTCTGGGGACTTTTAGAAGGGTCCTGGGGTGCTCTAGAATGGACGGGGTGCCTTAAGAGGGCCCTGGGGACCTCTAGATTGGTCTGGGGGCTTTTAGAAGGGTCCTGGGGGGCTCTAGAAGGGTCTGTAGGCTTTTAGAAGGGTCCTGGGGGGCTCTAGAAGTGTCTGGGGGCTTTTAGAAGGGTCCTGGTGTCCTCTAGAAGGGTCTGAGGGCTTTAGAATGGTCCTGGGAGGCTCTAGAATGGTCTGGGGTTTTTTAGAAGGATCCGGGGAGGGTCTAGAAGGGTCTGGGGGCTTTTAGAAGGGTCCTGGGGGCCTCTAGAAGGGTCTGGGGGCATTCAGATGGGTCCTAGGGGGCTCTAGAAGGGTCAGGGGGCTTTTAGAAGGGTCCTGGGGGGCTCTAGAAGGGTCTGGGGGCTTTTAGAATGATCCGGGGACGGTCTAGGAGGGTTTGGGTGATTTTTGAAGGATCCTAGGGGGCTCTAGAAGGGTCTGAGGGCGTTTAGAAGGATCCGGGGAGTGTCTAGAAGGGTCTGGGGGCTTTTAGAAGGGTCCTGGGGGTCTCTAGAAGGGTGTGGTGGCTTTTAGAAGGGTCCTGGGAGGCTCTAGAAGGGTCTGGGTGCTTTTATAAGGGACCGGGGAGCCTCTAGAAGGGACTGGGTGCTTTTAGAAAGCTCCTGGGGGGCTCTAGAAGGGTCTAGAGGCTTTTAGACGAGTCCTGGGGGCCTCTAGAAGGGTCTGGGGGCTTTTAGAAGGGTCCTGGGTGGATCTAGATTGGTCTCGGGGCTTGTAGAAGGGTCCTGGGGGTTTCTAGAAGGGTCTGGGGGCTTTTAGAATGGTCCTGGGGGGGCTCTAGAAGGGTCTGGTGGCTTTTAGAAGGGTTCTGGGGGCCTCTAGAAGGGTCTGAGGGCTTTTAGAAGGGACCTTGGGGGCTCTAGAAGGGTCTGGGTGCTTGTAGAAAGGTCCTGGTAGGCTCTAGAAGGGTCTGGGGGCTTTTAGAAGGGTCCTGGGGTGCTCTAGAATGGTCTGGGTGCTTTTAGAAGGGTCCTGGTAGGCTCTAGAAGGGTCTGGAGGCTTTTAGAAGGGTCCTGGGTGGCTCTAGAATGGTCTGGGGGCTTTTAGAAGGGTCCTGGGAGGATCTAGAAGAGTCTGGGGGCTTTTAGAAGGATCCTGGGATGCTCTAGAAGGGTCTGGGGGCTTTTAGAATGGTCCTGGGATGCTCTAGAAGGGTCTGGGTGCTTTTAGAAGGGTCCTGGGGTCCTCTAGAAGATTCTGGGTGCTTTCAGAAAGGTCCAGGGGGCCTCTAGAAGGGTCTGGAGGCTTTTAGAAGGGTTTGGGGGGGCTCTAGAATGGTCTGGGGGCTTTTAGACGGGTCCTGGCGTGCTCTATAAAGGTCTGGGGACTTTTAGAAGGGTCCTGGGGTGCTCTAGAAGGGACGGGGTGCCTTAAGAGGAGGCCTGGGGGGCTCTAGAAGTGTCTGGGGGCTTTTAGAAGGGTCCTGGGGTGCTCTAGAAGGGTCTGGGGTCTTTTAGAAGGATCCGGGGAGTGTCTAGAAGTGTCTGCGGCCTTTCAGAAGGGTCCTGGGGGGCTCTAGAAGGGTCTGGGGGCTTTTAGAAGGGTCCTGAGGGGGTCTAGAAGGGTCTGGGGGCTTTTAGAATGGTCCTGGGAGGCTCTAGAATGGTCTGGGTTCTTTTAGAAGGGTTCTGGGTGCCTCTTGAAAGGTCTGGGGGCATTTAGAAGGGTCCTGGGGGTCTCTAGAAGGGTCTAGGGGCTTTTAGAAGGGTACTGGGGGGCCTCTAGAAGGGTCTGGGGCCTTTTAGAATGATCCTGGGGGGCTCTAGAAGGGTCTGGGGTCTTTTCGAAGGATCCGGGGAGGGTCTAGAAGGGTCTGGGGGCTTTTAGAAGTGTCCTAGGGGACTCTAGAAGGGTCTGGGGGCTTTTAGATGGGTCCTAGGTGGCTCTAGAAGGGTCTGGGGGCTTTTGGAATGATCCTGGGGGGCTCTAGAAGGGTCTGGGGGCTTTTAGAATGATCCTGGGGGGCTCTAGAAGGGTCTGGGGGCTTTTAGAATGATCCGGGGACGGTCTAGAAAGGTCTGGGTGCTTTTTGAAGGATCCTAGGTGGCTCTAGAAGGGTCTGGGGTCTTTTAGAAGGATCCGATGAGGGTCTAGAAGGGTCTGGGGGCTATTAGAATGGTCCTGGGGTTCTCTAGAAGGGTCTGGTTGCTTTTAGAAGGGTACTGGGAGGCTCTAGAAGGGTCGGGGTGCTTTTATAAGGGTCCAGGGAGCATCTAGAAGGGTCTGGGTGCTTTTAGAAAGGTCCTGGGGGGCTCTAGAAGGGTCTAGAGGCTTTTAGACGGGTCCTGGGGGCCTCTAGAAGGGTCTGGGTGCTTTTAGAAGGGTCCTGGGTGGCTCTAGAAGGGTCTGGGGGCTTGTAGAAGGGTCCTGGGGGGCTCTAGAAGTGTCTGGGGGCTTTTAGAAGGGTCCTGGGGGCATCTAGAAAGCTCTGGGAGCTTTTAGAAGGGTTCTGGTGTGCTCTAGAAGGGTCTGGGGGCTTGTAGAAGGGTCCTGGGGGCCGCTAGAAGGGTTTGGGGGCTTTTAGAAGGGTCGTGGGGTGCTCTAGAAGGGTCTGGGGGCTTTTAGAAGGGTCCTGGGGGGCTCTAGAAGGGTCTGGGGGCTTTTAGAAGGGTCCTGGAGGTCTCTAGAAGGGTCTGGGGGCTTTTAGAAGCATCCTGGGTGGCTCTAGAAGGGTCTGGGGGCTTTTATAAAGGGTCCTGGGGGTCTCTAGAAGGGTCTGGGAGCTTTTAGAAGGGTCCTGGGAGGCTCTAGAAGGGTCTGGGGGCTTTTAGAAGGGTCCTGGGTGGATCTAGAAGGTTCTGGAGGCTTTCAGAAGGGTCATGGTGGTCTCTAGAATGGTCTGGGGGCTTTTAGAAGGGTCCTGGGGAGCCCTAGAAGGGTCTGGGTTCTTTTAGAAGGGTCCTCAGATGCTCTAGAAGGTTCTTGGGGCTTTCAGAAGGGTCCTGGCGGCCTCTATAAGGGTCTGGGTGCTTTTAGAAGGGTCCTGGGGGGCTCTAGAAGGGTCTGGGGGCTTATAGAAGGGTCCTGGAGTGCTCTAGAAGGGTATGGGGGCTTTTAGAATGCTCCTGGGGATCTCTAGAAGTGTCTGGGGTCTTTTAGAAAGATCCGGGGAGTGTCTAGATGTGTCTGCGGCCTTTCAGAAGGGTCCTGGGGGGCTCTAGAAGGGTCTGGGGGCTTTTAGAAGGGTCCTGGGGTGGTCTAGAAGGGTCTGGGGGCTTTTAGAATGGTCCGGGGAGGCTCTAGAAGGGTCTGGGTGCTTTTAGAAGGGTCCTGGGGCCCTCTAGAAGGGTCTGAGTGCTTTTAGAAGGGTCATGGGGGTCTCTAGAAGGGTCTGGGGTCTTTTAGAATGATCCGGGGAGGGTCTAGAAGGTTCTGGGGGCTTTTAGAAAGGTCCTGGGGGGCTCTAGAGGGGTCTGGGGGCTTTTAGAAGGGTCCCGGGGTTCTCTAGAAGGGTCTGGGGGCATTTAGAAGTATCCTGGGGGCCTCTAGAAGGGTCTGGGATCTATTAGAGTGGTCCGGGGGGGCTCTAGAAGGGTCTGGGGGTTTTTAGAAGGCTCCTGGGAGGCTCTAGAATGGTCTGGGATCTTTTAGAATGTTCCTGGGGTTCTCTAGAAGGGTCTGGGGACTTATAGAAGGGTCCTGCGGGCCTCTAGAAGGGTCTGAGAACTATTAGAGTGGTTCGGGGGGGCTCTAGAAGGGTCTGGAGGCTTTTAGAAGGGTCTTGGGGGGCTCTAGAAGGGTCTGGGGGCTTTTAGAATAATCCGGGGAGGGTCTAGAAGGGTCTTGGGGGCGTTTAGAATTGTCTTGGGAGGTTTTAGAAGGGTGTGGGGTCTTTTAGAATGATCAGGGGAGGGTCTAGAAGGGTCTGGGCGCTTTTAGACGGGTCCTGGGTGGCTCTACAAGGGTCTGGAGGCTTTTAGAGGGGTTCTGGGGGGCCCTAGAAAGGTCTGGGTTCATTTAGAAGGATCCGGGGAGGGTCTAGAAAGGTCGGGGGGCTATTAGAAGGGTCCTGGGAGGCTCTAGAAGAATCTGGGGGCTTTTAGAACGATCCGGGGAGGGTCTAGAAGGGTCTGGGGGCCTTTAGAAGGGTCCTGGGGGGCTCTAGAATGGTCTGGGTGCTTTTAGAAGGCTCCTGGGGGCCTCTAGAAGGGTCTGGGGGCTTTTAGAATGATCCTGGGGGGCTCTAGAAGGGTCTGGGGTCTTTTCGAAGGATCCGGGGAGGGTCTAGAAGGGTCTGGGGTCTTTTAGAAGGGTCCTAGGGGCCTCTAGAAGGGTCTGGGGGCTTTTAGATGGGTCCTAGATGGCTCTACAAGGGTCTGGGGGCTTTTAGAATGATCCTGGGGGGCTCTTGAAGGGTCTGGGGGCTTTTAGAATGATCCGGGGAGGGTCTAGAAAGGTCTGGGGGCCTTTAGAATGGTATTGGGGTGCTCTAGAAGTGTCTGGGTGCTTTTAGAAGGGTCCTGGGAGGCTCTAGAAGGGTCTGGGGGCTTTTAGAAGAGTCCTGGGTGGCTCTAGAGGGTTCTGGGGGTTTTTAGAAGGGTCCTAGGGGCCTCTAGAAGGGTCTGGGGACTTTTAGAAGGGTCCTGGGGGGATCTAGAAGGGTCTGCGTGCCTTTAGAATAGTCCTGGGTGACTCTAGAATGTTCTGCTGGCTTTCAGAAGGGTCCTGGGGTCCACTAGAAGGGTCTGGGGGCTTTTAGAAGGGTCCTGGGTGGCTCTAGAAGGGTCTGGGGGCTTTTAGAAGGGTCCTGGGGTGCTCTAGAATGGTCTGGGGCTTTCAGAAGGGTCCTGGGTGTCTCTAGAAGGGTCTGGGATCTTTTAGAAAGGTCCTGGGAGGATCTAGATGGGTCTGGGGGCTTTTAGAAGGGTCCTGGGATGCTCTAGAAGGGTCTGGGGGCTTGTAGATGGGTCCTGGTGGGCTCTAGAAGGGTCTGGGGGCTTTTAGAAGGGTCCGGTGGGGCTCTAGAAGGGTCTGGGGGCTTTTAGAAGTGTCCTGGGGTGCTCTAGAAGTGTCTGGGGAATTTTAGAAGGGTCCTCGGATGCTCTAGAAGGGTCTGGGTGCTTTTAGAAGGGTCTGGGTGACTCTAGAATGTTCTGCTGGCTTTCAGAAGGGTCCTGGGGTCCTCTAGAAGTGTCTGGGGTCTTTATAGAAGGGTCCGGTGGGGCTCTAGAAGGGTCTAGGGGCTTTTAGAAGGGTACTGGGGGGCTCTAGAAGGGTCTGGTGGCTTTTAGAATGATCCTGGGGGGCTCTAGAAGGGTCTGGGTTCTTTTCGAAGGATCCGGGGAGGGTCTAGAAGGGTCTGTGGGCTTTTAGAAGGGTCCTAGGGGCCTCTAGAAGGGTCTGGGGGCTTTTAGATGGGTCCTAGGGGGCTCTAGAAGGGTCTGGGGGCTTTTGGAATGATCCTGGGGGGCTCTAGAAGGGTCTGGGTGCTTTTAGAAGGGTCCTGGGGTTCTCTAGAAGGGTCTGGTTGCTTTTAGAAGTGTACTGGGAGGCTCTAGAAGGGTCGGGGTGCTTTTATAAGGGTCCGAGGAGCCTCTAGAAGGGTCTGGGTGATTTTAGAAGGGTCCTGGTGTGCTCTAGAAGGATCTGGGGGCTTTTAGATGGTTCCTGGGGTGCTCTAGAAGGGTCAGGGGGCTTTTAGAATGATCCTGGGGGGCTCTAGAAGAGTCTGGGGGCTTTTAGAATGATCCGGGGACGGTCTAGAAGGGTCTGGGTGCTTTTTGAAGGATCCTAGGGGGCTCTAGAAGGGTCTGGGGGCTTTTAGAATGATCCGGGGAGGGTCTAGAAGGGTCTGGATGCTTTTAGAAGGGTTCTGGGGGTCTCTAGAAGGGTCTGGTGGCTTTTAGAAGGGTCCTGGGAGGCTCTGGAAGGGTCTGGGTGCTTTTATATGGGTCCGGGGAGCATCTAGAAGGGTCTGGGTGCTTTTGGAAAGGTCCTGGAGTGCTCTAGAAGGGTCTAGAGGCTTTTAGACGGGTCCTGGTGTGCTCTAGAAGAAACGGGGTGGCTTAAGAAGGGCCCTGGGACCTCTAGAAGGGTCTGGGGGCTTTTAGAAGGGTCCTGGGGGGCTCTAGAAGGGTTTGGAAGTTTTTAGAAGCGTCCTAGGGTCTCTAGAAGTGTCTGGGGGCTTTTAGAAGGGTCCTGGGGGGCTCTAGAAGGGTCTGGGGTCTTTTATACTGTCCTGGGGGTCTGTAGAAGGGTCTGGGTGCTTTTAGAAGAGTCTGGTGGGGCTCTAGAAGGATCTGGGGGCTTTCAGAAGGGTCGTGGGGGCCTCTAGAAGGGTCTAGGGGCTTTTAGAAGGGTCCGGGGGAGCTCTAGAAGGGTCTGGGGGCTTTTAGAATGGTCCTGGGGTGCTCTAGAAGGGTCTGGGGGCTTTTAGAATGGTCCTAGTGTGCTCTAGAAGGTACGGGGGGGCTTAAGAGGGGCCCTGGGGCCTCTAAAAGGGTCTGGTGTCTTTTAGAAGGGTCCTGGGGGGCTCTATAAGGGTCTGGAGGATTTTAAAAGGGTCCGGGGTGGCTCTAGAAGGGTCTGGGGGCTTTTAGAAGGGTCCTGGGGTGCTCTAGAAGAGTCTGGGGGCTTTTATAGGGTCCTGGGGGTCTGTAGAATGGTCTGGGGTCTTTCAGAAGGGTCCTGGGGGACTCTAGAAGGGTCTGGGTGTATTTAGAAGGGTACAGGGGGACTCTAGAAGGGTCTGGGTGCTTTTAGAATGGTCCTGGGAGCCTCTAGAAGGGTCTGGGGGCTTTTAGAAGGGTCCTGGGATGCTCTAGAAGGGTCTGGGGGCTTTTAGAAGAATCCGGGGAGGGTCTAGATTAGTCTGGGGGCTTTTAGAAGGGTCCTTGGGTGCTCTAGAAGGGTCTGGGTTCTTTTAGAAGGATCCGGGGAGGGTCTAGAATGGTCTGGGGGCTTTTAGAATGGTCCTGGGGGGCTCTAGAATGGTCTGGGTGCTTTTAGAAGGGTCCTGTGGGGCTCTAGAAGGGTCTGGGGGCTTTTAGAAGTGTCCTGGGGGTCTCTAGAAGGGTCTGTAGGCTTTTATAGGGTCCTCGGTGTCTGTAGAAGTGTCTGGGTGCTTTTAGAACGGTCCTGGGGGGCTCTAGAAGGTTCTGGGGGCTTTCAGAAGGGTCCTGGGGGCCTCTAGAAGGGTCTAGGGGCTTTTAGAAGGGTCCGGGGGGGCTCTAGAAGGGTCTGGGGGCTTTTAGAAGGGTCCTGGGGTGATCTGGAAGGGTCTGGGGACTTTTAGAAGGGTCCTGGGCTGCTCTAGAAGGGACGGGGTGCCTTAAGAGGGGCCCTGGGGGGCTCTAGAATGGTCTGGGGTCTTTTAGAAGGGTCCTGGGGTGCTATAGAAGGGTCTGGGGCCTTTTAGAATGGTCCAAGGGATCTCTAGAAGTGTCTGGGGGCTTTTAGAATAATCCGGAGAGGGTCTAGAAGTTTCTGCGGCCTTTTAGAAGGGTCCTGGGGGGCTCTAAAAGGGTCTGGGGGCTTTTAGAAGGGTCCTGGGGGGCTCTAGAAGGGTCTGGGGGCTTTTAGAAGGGTCCTGGGGGGCTCTAGAAGGGTCTGGGGGCTTTTAGAAGGGTCCTGGGAGGATCTAGAAGGGTATGGGGGCTTTTAGAAGGATCCGGGGAGGGTCTAGAAGGGTCTGGGGCTTTTAGAAGGGTCCTGGTTGCCTCTAGAAGGGTCTCGGGACTTTTAGAAGGGTCCTGGGGGCTTCTAGAAGGGTCTGGGGTCTTTTAGAATGGTCCTGGGGGGCTCTAGAAGGGTCTGGGGGCTTTTAGATGTGTCCTGGGGGGCTCTAGAATGGTCTGGGGGCATTTAGATGGGTCCTGGGTGTCTCTAGAAGGGTCTGGGGGCTTTTAGAGGGGTCCTGGGAGGCTCTAGAAGGGTCTGGGGGCTTTTAGAATGATCCGGGGACGGTCTAGAAGGGTCTTTATGCTTTTTGAAGGATCCTAGGGTGCTCTAGAAGGGTCTGGGGTCTTTTAGAAGTGTCCTGGGGGGTTTTGAAGGGTCTGGGGTCATTTAGAATGGTCCTGGGAGGCTCTAGAAGGGTCTGGGTGCTTTTAGAAGGGTCCTGGGGGCCTCTAGAAGTGTCTGGGGGCTTTTAGAGGGGTCCTGGGAGGCTCTAGAAGGGTCTGGGGGCTTTTAGAATGATCCGGGGACGGTCTAGAAGGGTCTTTATGCTTTTTGAATGATCCTAGGGTGCTCTAGAAGGGTCTGGGGTCTTTTAGAATTGTCCTGGGGGGTTTTGAAGGGTCTGGGGGCATTTAGAATGGTCCTGGGAGGCTCTAGAAGGGTCTGGGTGCTTTTAGAAGGGTCCTGGGGGCCTCTAGAAGTGTCTGGGGGCTTTTACAAGGGTCCGGGGGGGCTCTAGAAGGGTCTGGGGACTTTTAGAATGGTCCTGGTGGCCTCTAGACAAGTCTGGGGGCTATTAGAAGGGTCCTGGGGGGCTGTAGAAGGGTCTGGGGGCTTGTAGAAGGGTCCTGGGGGGGGCTAGAATGGTCTGGGGTCTTTTAGAAGGGTCCTGGGTGGCTCTAGGAGGTTCTGGGGGCTTTCAGAATGGTCCTGGGGGTCTCTAGAAGGGTCTGGGTGCTTTTAGAAGGGTCCTGGGGGGCTCAAGAATGGTCTGGGTGCTTTTAGAAGGGTCCTGTGGGGCTCTAGAATGGTCTAGTGGCATTTAGAAGGGTCCGGGGGGGCTCTAGAAGGGTCTGGGGGCTTTTAGAAGGGTCCTGGGTTGCTCTAGAAGGGTCTGGGGACTTTTAGAAGGGTCCTGGGATGCTCTAGAAGGGACGGGGCAGCTTAAGAGGGGCCCTGGGGCCTCTAGAAGGGTCTGGGGGCTTTTAGAAGGGTCCTGTGGGGCTCTAGAATGGTCTAGTGGCTTTTAGAAGGGTCCGGGGGGGCTCTAGAAGGGTCTGGGGGCTTTTAGAAGGGTCCTGGGTTGCTCTAGAAGGGTCTGGGGACTTTTAGAAGGGTCCTGGGATGCTCTAGAAGGGACGGGGCTGCTTAAGAGGGGCCCTGGGGCCTCTAGAAGGGTCTGGGGTCTTTTATACTGTCCTGGGGGTCTGTAGAAGGGTCTGGGTGCTTTTAGAAGAGTCTGGTGGGGCTCTAGAAGGATCTGGGGGCTTTCAGAATGGTCGTGGGGGCCTCTAGAAGGGTCTAGGGGCTTTTAGAAGGGTCCGGGGGAGCTCTAGAAGGGTCTGGGGGCTTTTAGAATGGTCCTGGGGTGCTCTAGAAGGGTCTGGGGGCTTTTAGAATGGTCCTAGTGTGCTCTAGAAGGTACGGGGGGGCTTAAGAGGGGCCCTGGGGCCTCTAAAAGGGTCTGGTGTCTTTTAGAAGGGTCCTGGGGGGCTCTATAAGGGTCTGGAGGATTTTAAAAGGGTCCGGGGTGGCTCTAGAAGGGTCTGGGGGCTTTTAGAAGGGTCCTGGGGTGCTCTAGAAGAGTCTGGGGGCTTTTATAGGGTCCTGGGGGTCTGTAGAATGGTCTGGGGTCTTTCAGAAGGGTCCTGGGGGACTCTAGAAGGGTCTGGGTGTATTTAGAAGGGTACAGGGGGACTCTAGAAGGGTCTGGGTGCTTTTAGAATGGTCCTTGGAGCCTCTAGAAGGGTCTGGGGGCTTTTAGAAGGGTCCTGGGATGCTCTAGAAGGGTCTGGGGGCTTTTAGAAGAATCCGGGGAGGGTCTAGATTAGTCTGGGGGCTTTTAGAAGGGTCCTTGGGTGCTCTAGAAGGGTCTGGGTTCTTTTAGAAGGATCCGGGGAGGGTCTAGAATGGTCTGGGGGCTTTTAGAATGGTCCTGGGGGGCTCTAGAATGGTCTGGGTGCTTTTAGAAGGGTCCTGTGGGGCTCTAGAAGGGTCTGGGGGCTTTTAGAAGTGTCCTGGGGGTCTCTAGAAGGGTCTGTAGGCTTTTATAGGGTCCTCGGTGTCTGTAGAAGTGTCTGGGTGCTTTTAGAACGGTCCTGGGGGGCTCTAGAAGGTTCTGGGGGCTTTCAGAAGGGTCCTGGGGGCCTCTAGAAGGGTCTAGGGGCTTTTAGAAGGGTCCGGGGGGGCTCTAGAAGGGTCTGGGGGCTTTTAGAAGGGTCCTGGGGTGATCTGGAAGGGTCTGGGGACTTTTAGAAGGGTCCTGGGCTGCTCTAGAAGGGACGGGGTGCCTTAAGAGGGGCCCTGGGGGGCTCTAGAATGGTCTGGGGTCTTTTAGAAGGGTCCTGGGGTGCTATAGAAGGGTCTGGGGCCTTTTAGAATGGTCCAAGGGATCTCTAGAAGTGTCTGGGGGCTTTTAGAATAATCCGGAGAGGGTCTAGAAGTTTCTGCGGCCTTTTAGAAGGGTCCTGGGGGGCTCTAAAAGGGTCTGGGGGCTTTTAGAAGGGTCCTGGGGGGCTCTAGAAGGGTCTGGGGGCTTTTAGAAGGGTCCTGGGGGGCTCTAGAAGGGTCTGGGGGCTTTTAGAAGGGTCCTGGGAGGATCTAGAAGGGTATGGGGGCTTTTAGAAGGATCCGGGGAGGGTCTAGAAGGGTCTGGGGCTTTTAGAAGGGTCCTGGTTGCCTCTAGAAGGGTCTCGGGACTTTTAGAAGGGTCCTGGGGGCTTCTAGAAGGGTCTGGGGTCTTTTAGAATGGTCCTGGGGGGCTCTAGAAGGGTCTGGGGGCTTTTAGATGTGTCCTGGGGGGCTCTAGAATGGTCTGGGGGCATTTAGATGGGTCCTGGGTGTCTCTAGAAGGGTCTGGGGGCTTTTAGAGGGGTCCTGGGAGGCTCTAGAAGGGTCTGGGGGCTTTTAGAATGATCCGGGGACGGTCTAGAAGGGTCTTTATGCTTTTTGAAGGATCCTAGGGTGCTCTAGAAGGGTCTGGGGTCTTTTAGAAGTGTCCTGGGGGGTTTTGAAGGGTCTGGGGTCATTTAGAATGGTCCTGGGAGGCCCTAGAAGGGTCTGGGTGCTTTTAGAAGGGTCCTGGGGGCCTCTAGAAGTGTCTGGGGGCTTTTAGAGGGGTCCTGGGAGGCTCTAGAAGGGTCTGGGGGCTTTTAGAATGATCCGGGGACGGTCTAGAAGGGTCTTTATGCTTTTTGAAGGATCCTAGGGTGCTCTAGAAGGGTCTGGGGTCTTTTAGAATTGTCCTGGGGGGTTTTGAAGGGTCTGGGGGCATTTAGAATGGTCCTGGGAGGCTCTAGAAGGGTCTGGGTGCTTTTAGAAGGGTCCTGGGGGCCTCTAGAAGTGTCTGGGGGCTTTTACAAGGGTCCGGGGGGGCTCTAGAAGGGTCTGGGGACTTTTAGAATGGTCCTGGTGGCCTCTAGACAAGTCTGGGGGCTATTAGAAGGGTCCTGGGGGGCTGTAGAAGGGTCTGGGGGCTTGTAGAAGGGTCCTGGGGGGGCTAGAATGGTCTGGGGTCTTTTAGAAGGGTCCTGGGTGGCTCTAGGAGTCGGTTCTGGGGGCTTTCAGAATGGTCCTGGGGGTCTCTAGAAGGGTCTGGGTGCTTTTAGAAGGGTCCTGGGGGCTCAAGAATGGTCTGGGTGCTTTTAGAAGGGTCCTGTGGGGCTCTAGAATGGTCTAGTGGCTTTTAGAAGGGTCCGGGGGGCTCTAGAAGGGTCTGGGGGCTTTTAGAAGGGTCCTGGGTTGCTCTAGAAGGGTCTGGGGACTTTTAGAAGGGTCCTGGGATGCTCTAGAAGGGACGGGGCTGCTTAAGAGGGGCCCTGGGGCCTCTAGAAGGGTCTGGGGGCTTTTAGAAGGGTCCTGTGGGGCTCTAGAATGGTCTAGTGGCTTTTAGAAGGGTCCGGGGGGGCTCTAGAAGGGTCTGGGGGCTTTTAGAAGGGTCCTGGGTTGCTCTAGAAGGGTCTGGGGACTTTTAGAAGGGTCCTGGGATGCTCTAGAAGGGACGGGGCTGCTTAAGAGGGGCCCTGGGGCCTCTAGAAGGGTCTGGGGGCTTTTAGAAGGGTCCTGGGGGGCTCTAGAAGGGTCTGGAAGTTTTGAGAAGGGTCCTGGGGGGCTCTAGAAGGGTCTGGAAGTTTTGAGAAGGGTCCTGGGGGGCTCTAGAAGGGTCTGGGGGCTTTTAGAAGTGTCCTGGGGTGCTCTAGAATGGTCTGGGGTCTTTTAGAAGGGTCCTGGGGGGCTCTAGAAGGGACCGGGTGGCTTAAGAGGGGCCCTGGGTCCTCTAGAAGGGTCTGGGGGCTTTTAGAAGGGTCCTGGGGGGCTCTAGAAGGGTCTGGGGTCTTTTAGAAGGGTCCTGGGATCTTCTAGAAGGGTTTCG
Source organism: Clamator glandarius (assembly GCA_033459285.1). Taxonomy (NCBI): domain Eukaryota; kingdom Metazoa; phylum Chordata; class Aves; order Cuculiformes; family Cuculidae; genus Clamator; species Clamator glandarius. The sequence goes on from JAUNZM010001869.1 coordinate 18,341, forward strand.
GGGCTTTTAGAAGGATCCGGGGAGGGTCTAGAAGGGTCTGGGGGCTTTTAGAAGGGTCTTGGGAGGCTCTAGAAGGGTCTGGGGCCTTTTCAAAGGAACCTGAACGTCTCCAGAAGGGTCTGGGGGCTTTTGGAAGGGTCCTTGGGGGCTCTAGAATGGTCTGGGTCCTTTGTACTTAGCTGGCAGGGGAGACACCCTGATCAAGCAGGTGCTTTTCCCAGGCCAGGCTCATCCTTTGCACTCCGGGTGTGCTGAGCCCTGCGAATTCCCCAAATGTGCAAAATTAAAATTTTTGCTCTAGAATCACCCAGACCCTTCTAGAGCCCCCCAGTAACCTTCTAAAAGCACCCAGACACTTTTAGAGCCCCCAGTGTGCTTCTCAAAGCCCCCGGACTTTCTAGAGCCCCCCAAAACCTTATAAAGGCCCCCAAAATCTTATAAAGACCCCCAGGCCCTACTAAACCCCCTTAGGACCCTTCTACAATACCCTAGACCCTTCTAGAGCCACCGAGGACCCTTCTAAAAGACCCCAAACCCTTCGGGAGCCCCTTAGGAACCTTTTTAGAGACCCTAGACCCTCCTAGATCCTTCAAGGACTCTTCTAAAAGCCCCCAGATACTTCTAGGGGTTAGAGGCAGGGTTAGGGTTAGGGTTAGGGTTAGTGTTAGAGTTAGGGTTAGGGTTAGAGTTAGGGTTAGGGTTAGAGTTAGGGTTAGGGTTAGGGTTAGGGTTAGGGTTAGGGTTAGGGTTAGGGTTAGGGTTAGGGTTATAGTTAGAGTTAGGGTTAGGGTTAGGGTTAGAGTTAGGATTAGGGTTAGGGTTAGGCTTAGAGTTAGGGTTAGGGTTAGGGTTAGGGTTAGGGTAAGGGTTAGGGTTAGGGTTAGGGTTAGGGTTAGGGTTAGGTTTAGGGTTAGGGTTAGGGTTAGAGTTAGGGTTAGGTTAGGGTTAGGGTTATAGTTAGAGTTAGGGTAGGGTTAGGGTTAGAGTTAGGGTTAGGGTTAGGGTTAGGGTTAGAGTTAGGGTTAGGGTTAGTGTTAGGGTTAGGGTTAGGGTTAGAGTTAGGGTTAGGGTTAGGGTTAGGGTTATAGTTAGAGTTAGGGTTAGGGTTAGGGGTTAGAGTTAGGATTAGGGTTAGGGGTTAGAGTTAGGGTTAGGGTTAGGGTTAGGGTTAGGGTTAGGGTTAGGGTTAGGGTTAGGGTTAGGGTTAGAGTTAGGGTTAGGGTTAGGGTTAGGGTTAGGGTTTGGGTTTGTGTTAGAGTTAGGGTTAGAGTAAGAGTTAGGGATAGGTTTAGGAACCTTTTTTAGCCCTACAGTACCCATCTAAAAGCACTCAGACCATTCAACATCCCCTCACGACCCTCCTAACTGTCCCCAGATCCTTCTAGAGCCCACCAGGACCCTTCTAAAAGACCCAGACCCTTCTAGAGCCCCCCAAGACCATTCTAAAAGCCCCCAGACCCTTCTAGAGCCCCCCAGGACCCATCTAATAGCCCCCAGAGCCTTCTAGATGCCCCCAGGACGCTTCTAAAAGCCCTAACACCCTTCTAGAGCCCCCCAGGACCCTTCTAAAAGCCTCCAGACACTTCTAGAGCTCCCCAGGACCCTTCTAAAATCCCCCAGACCCTTCTAGAAGCCCCCAGGGCCCCTCTAATGGTCCCCAGACCCTTCTAGAGCCCCCCAGGACCCATCTAAAAGCACCCAGACCCTTCTACATCCCCACAGAACCCTTCTAAAAGCCCCCAGACCCTTCTAGAGCCACCCAGGTCCCTTCTAAAAGCACCCAGACCCTTCTAGATGCACCCAGGACCCTTCTGAAAGCACCCAGACCCTTCTAGACCATCCCCGGATCATTCTAAAAGCACCCAGACCCATCTAGAGCCCACCAGGACTCTTCTAAAACCCTCCAGACCCTTCTAGAGGACCCCAGGACCCTTCTGAATGCCCCCAGACCCTTCTAGACCCCCCAGGACCCTTCTAAAAGCCTCCAGACCCTTCTAGAGCTCCCCAGGACCCTTCTAAATGCACCCAGACATTTCTAGCGCCCCCCAGGACCCTTCTAAAAGCCCCCAGACCCATCTAGAGCTCCCCAGGACCCTTCTAAAAGCCCCCAGACCCTTCTAGAGCCCCCCAGGACCCTTCTAAAAGCACCCAGACCTTTCGAGAGCCCCACAGGACCCTTCTAAAAGCCACCAGACCCTTCTAGACCCTCCCCGAATCCTTCTAAAAGCACTCAGACCCTTCTAGAGACACGCAGGACCCTTCTAAAAGCCCCCAGACCCTTCTAGAGCCTCCCAGGACCATTCTAAAAGCCCCCCAGACAATTCTAGAGCTCCCCAGGACCCTTCTAAAAGACCCAGACCCTTCTAGAGCCCCCCAAGACCATTCTAAAAGCCCCCAGACCCTTCTAGAGCCCCCAAGAACCCTTCTAAAAGCCCCCAGAGCCTTCTAGACCCTCCCTGGATCCTTCTAATAGCACCCAGACCCTTCTAGAGCCCCCCAGGACCCTTCTACAAGACCTCCGAACCCTTCTAGAGCCTCTACGGACCCTTCTAAAAGCCCCCGGACCCTTCTAGAGCCCCCCAGGACCCATCTAAAAGCCCCCAGACCCTTCTACAGCCACACAGGACCCTTCTGAAAGCACCCAGACCCTTCTAGAGCCCCCCAGGACACTTCTAAAAAAACCCAGACCCTTCTACACCCTCCCAGGATCATTCTAAAAGCACCCAGACCCTTCTACAGCCTCCCAGGACCCTTCTAAAATCCTTCAGACCCTTCTAGAAGCCCCCAGGACCCTTCTGAAAGCCCCCAGAGCCTTGTAGATGCCCCCAGGACCCTTCTAAAAGCCCCCAGACCCTTCTAGAGGCCCCCAGGATCCTTCTAAAAGCCCCCAGACCCTTCTAGAGCCCCCCGGGACCATTCTAAATGCCCCCAGACCATTCTAGAGCCACCCAGGACATTTCTAAAAGCACCCAGACCCTTCTAGAGCCAACCAGGACCCTTCTAAAAGCAACCAGACCATTCTAGAGCTACCCAGGGCCCTTCTAAAATCACCCAGACACTTCTAGAGCCTCCCAGGACCCTTCTAAAAATCCTCAGACCCATCTAGAGGCCCCCAGGACCCTTCTAAAAGTCCCCAGAGCCATCTAGATGCCCCCAGGACCCTTCTAAAAGCACTCACACTCTTCTAAAGCCACCCAGGACTCTTCTAAAAGCCCCCAGAGCATTCTAGAGCCCCGCAGGACCATTCTAAAAGTCCCCAGACCCTTCTAAAGACCCCCAGGACCCTTCTAAAAGCACCCAGACCCTTCTAGAGCCTCCCAGGACCCTTCTAAAAGAACCCAGACGCTTCTAGATCACCTCAGGACCCTTCTAAAAGCCCCCAGACCCTTCTAGACCCTCCCCGAATCCTTCTAAAACACCCAGACCCTTCTAGAGCCTCCCAGGACCCTTCTAATATCCCGCAGACACTTCTAGAGGCCCCCAGGACCCTTCTATGAGCACCCAGACCATTCTAGATCCCCCCAGGACCCTTCTAAAAGCCCCCAGACCCTTCTAGAGACCCGCAGGACCCTTCTAAAAGCCCCCAGACCCTTCTAGATTCTCCCAGGACCCTTCTAAAAGAACCCAGACACTTCTAGAGATCCCCAGGACCCTTCTAAAATCCCCCAGACCCTTCTAGAGGCCACCAGGGCTTCTCTAATGGTCCCCAGACCCTTCTAGAGCCCCCAAGGACCCTTCTAAAAGGCCCCAGAGCCTTCTAGACCCTCCCCGGATACTTCTAATAGACCCCAGACCCTTCTAGAGCCACGCAGGACCCTTCTAAAAGCACCCAGACCTTTCTAGAGGCCCCCTGGACCCTTCAAAAAGCCCCCAGACCCTTCTAGAGCCTCCCAGGGCCATTCTAAAAGCAAAAAGACCCTTCTAGATCCTCCCAGGACCCTTCTAAAAGCACCCAGACCCTTCTAGAGCCCCCCAGGACCTTTCTAAATGCCCCCAGACCCTTCTAGAGCCCCACAGGACCCTTCTAAAAGCACCCATACCCTTCTAGAGACCCTACAGGACCCTTCTAGAAGCCCTCAGACCTTTCCAGAGTCTCCCAGGACCCTTCTAAAAGCCCCCAGACCCTTCTAGAGCCCCCCAGGACACTTCAAACAGCCCCCAGACCATTCCAGACCCACCCCGAATCCTTCTAAAAGCGCCCAGACCATTCTAGAACCTCCCAGGACCCTTCTAAAAGGCCGCAGACACTTCTAGAGGACCCCAGGACCCTTCTAAAAGCCCCCAGAGCCTTCTAGATGCCCCCAGAACCCTTCTAAAAGCCCTCACACCCTTTAGAGCCCCCCAGGACCCTTCTAAAAGACCCCAGACCCATCTAGAGGCCCCCAGGACCCTTCTAAAAGTCCCCAGAGCCATCTAGATGCCCCCAGGACCCTTCTAAAAGCACTCACACTCTTCTAAAGCCACCCAGGACTCTTCTAAAAGCCCCCAGAGCATTCTAGAGCCCCGCAGGACCATTCTAAAAGTCCCCAGACCCTTCTAAAGACCCCCAGGACCCTTCTAAAAGCACCCAGACCCTTCTAGAGCCTCCCAGGACCCTTCTAAAAGAACCCAGACGCTTCTAGATCACCACAGGACCCTTCTAAAAGCCCCCAGACCCTTCTAGACCCTCCCCGAATCCTTCTAAAACACCCAGACCCTTCTAGAGCCTCCCAGGACCCTTCTAATATCCCGCAGACACTTCTAGAGGCCCCCAGGACCCTTCTAAGAGCACCCAGACCATTCTAGATCCCCCCAGGACCCTTCTAAAAGCCCCCAGACCCTTCTAGAGACCCGCAGGACCCTTCTAAAAGCCCCCAGACCCTTCTAGATTCTCCCAGGACCCTTCTAAAAGAACCCAGACACTTCTAGAGATCCCCAGGACCCTTCTAAAATCCCCCAGACCCTTCTAGAGGCCACCAGGGCTTCTCTAATGGTCCCCAGACCCTTCTAGAGCCCCCAAGGACCCTTCTAAAAGGCCCCAGAGCCTTCTAGACCCTCCCCGGATACTTCTAATAGACCCCAGACCCTTCTAGAGCCACGCAGGACCCTTCTAAAAGCACCCAGACCTTTCTAGAGGCCCCCTGGACCCTTCAAAAAGCCCCCAGACCCTTCTAGAGCCTCCCAGGGCCATTCTAAAAGCAACCAGACCCTTCTAGATCCTCCCAGGACCCTTCTAAAAGCACCCAGACCCTTCTAGAGCCCCCCAGGACCTTTCTAAATGCCCCCAGACCCTTCTAGAGCCCCACAGGACCCTTCTAAAAGCACCCATACCCTTCTAGAGACCCTACAGGACCCTTCTAGAAGCCCTCAGACCTTTCCAGAGTCTCCCAGGACCATTCTAAAAGCCCCCAGACCCTTCTAGAGCCCCCCAGGACACTTCTAACAGCCCCCAGACCATTCCAGACCCACCCCGACTCCTTCTAAAAGCGCCCAGACCATTCTAGAACCTCCCAGGACCCTTCTAAAAGGCCGCAGACACTTCTAGAGGACCCCAGGACCCTTCTAAAAGCACCCAGAGACTTCTAGATGCCCCCAGAACCCTTCTAAAAGCCCTCACACCCTTTAGAGCCCACCAGGACCCTTCTAAAAGACCCCAGACCCTTCTAGACCCCCCCAGAACCCTTCTAAAAGCCCCCAGACCCTTCTAGAGACCCGCAGGACCCTTTTAAATGCCCCCAGACCCTTCTAGAGTCTACCAGGACCCTTCAAAAAGCCCCCAGACCCTTCTAGAGCTGCCCAGGACCCTTCTAAACTCCCCGAGACCCTTCTAGAGGCCCCCAGGGCTCCTCTAATGGTCCCCAGACCATTCTAGAGCCCCCAAGGACCCTTCTAAAAGCCTCCAGACCCTTCTAGAGACACGCAGGACCCTTCTAAAAGACCCCAGACCATTCTAGAGCCTTCCAGGACCCTTCTAAAAGCCCCCAGACAATTCTCGAGCTCCCCAGGACCCTTCTAAAATCTCCCAGACCCTTCTAGAGGACCCCAGTGCCCCTCTAATGGTCCCCAGACCATTATATAGCCCCCAAGGACCCTTCTAAAAGCTCCCAGACCCTTCTAGACCCTCCCAGGATCCTTCTAATAGCCCCCAGACCCTTCTAGAGCCCCCCAGGACCCTTCTAAAAGAGCCCAGACCCTTCTAGAGCCTCCACGGACCCTTCTGAAAGCCCCCGGACCCTTCCAGAGCCCCCCAGGACCCATCTAAAGCCCCCAGACCCTTCTACTGCCCCACAGGACCATTCTAAAAGCCCCCAGACCCTTCTAGAGCCACCCAGGACCCTTCTAAAAGCACCTAGACCCTTCTAGAGGCTCCCAGGACCCTTCTAAAAGCCCCCAGAGCTTTCTAGAGGCCCCCTGGACCCTTCAAAAAGCCCCCAGACCCTTCTAGAGCCTCCCAGGACCATTCTAAAACCCCCCAGACCCTTCTAGAGACCCTACAGGACCCTTCTAAAAGCCCTCAGACCCTTCTAGCGTCTCCCAGGACCCTTCTAAAAGCTCCCAGACCCTTCTAGAGCACCCCAGGACCCTTCTAAAAACACCCAGACCCTTCTAGAGCCCCCTAGGACCCTTTTCAAAGACCCCAGAAGCCTTCTAGAGTCCTCCAGGGCCCTTCTAAAAGCCCTCAGACCCTTCTAGAGACACGCAGGACCCTTCTAAAAGCCCCCAGACCCTTCTAGATTCCCCCAGGACCCTTGTAAAAGCACCCAGACCCTTCTAGAGCTCCTCAGGACCCTTCTAAAATCCCCCAGACCCTTCTAGAGGACCCCAGGGCTCCTCTAATGGTCCCCAGACCCTTCTAGAGCCACCAATAAAACTTCTAAATGCCCACAGAGCCTTCTAGACCCTCCCCGGATCCTTCTAATAGCCCCCAGACCCTTCTATAGCCCCCCAGGACCCTTCTAAAAGCACCCAGACCCTTCTAGAGCCTCCACGGACCATTCTAAAAGCCCCCGGACCATTCTAGAGCCCCCCAGGACCAATCTAAAAGCCCCCAGACCCTTCTACAGCCCCACAGGACCCTTCTAAAAGCCCCCAGACCCTTCTAGAGCCACCCAGGACCTTTCTGAAAGCACCCAGACCCTTCTAGAGGCACCCAGGACCCTTCTGAAAGCACCCAGACCCTTCTAGAGCTCCCAAGGACCCTTCTAAAAGCCGCCAGACACTTCTAGAGCCTCCCCGGATCCTTCTAAAATCCTCCAGACATTTGTAGAGCCCCCCAGGACCCTTCTAAATGCACCCAGACCCTACTAGACCATCACCGGATCCTTCTAAAACCACCCAGACCCATCTCGATCCTCCCAGGACCTTTCTAAAAGCCCACAGACCATTCTAGATGACCCAGGACCCTTCTAAAAGCACCCAGACCCTTCTAGAGCCCCCCAGGACACTTCTGAAAGCCCCCAGACCCTTCTAGAGCCCCCCAGGACCCTTCTAAATGACCCCAGACCCATCTAGAGCCCCCCAGGACTCTTCTAATAGACTCCAGACCCTTCTAGAGGCCCCCAGGACCCTTCTGAATGCCCCCAGACCCTTCTAGAGCCCCCCAGAACTCTTCTAAAAGCCTCCAGACCCTTCTAGATGCCCCCAGGATCCTTCTAAAAGCCCTGACCCTTCAAGACCCTCCCCGAATCCTTCTAAAAGCAACCAGACCCTTCTAGAGCCCACTAGGACCCTTTTCAAAGACCCCAGAGCCTTCTAGAGTCCTCCAGGGCCCTTCTAAAAGCCCCCAGACCCTTCTAGAGACACGCAGGACCCTTCTAAAAGCCCCCAGACCCTTCTAGATTCCCCCAGGACCCTTGTAAAAGCACCCAGACCCTTCTAGAGCTCCTCAGGACCCTTCTAAAATCCCCCAGACCCTTCTAGAGGACCCCAGGGTTCCTCTAATGGTCCCCAGACCCTTCTAGAGCCACCAATAACCCTTCTAAATGCCAACAGAGCCTTCTAGACCCTCCCCGGATCCTTCTAATAGCCCCCAGACCCTTCTAGAGCCACCCAGGACCCTTCTAAAAGCACCCAGACCCTTCTAGAGCCTCCACGGACCATTCTAAAAGCCCCCGGACCATTCTAGAGCCCCCCAGGACCAATCTAAAAGCCCCCAGACCCTTCTACAGCCCCATAGGACCCTTCTAAAAGCCCCCAGACCCTTCTAGAGCCACCCAGGACCTTTCTGAAAGCACCCAGACCCTTCTAGAGCTCCCAAGGACCCTTCTAAAAGCCGCCAGACACTTCTAGAGCCTCCCCGGATCCTTCTAAAATCCTCCAGACATTTGTAGAGCCCCCCAGGACCCTTCTAAATGCACCCAGACCCTTCTAGACCATCACCGGATCCTTCTAAAACCACCCAGACCCATCTCGATCCTCCCAGGACCCTTCTAAAAGCCGCCAGACACTTCTAGAGCCTCCCCGGATCCTTCTAAAATCCTCCAGACATTTGTAGAGCCCCCCAGGACTCTTCTAATAGACTCCAGACCCTTCTAGAGGCCCCCAGGACCCTTCTGAATGCCCCCAGACCCTTCTAGAACCCCCCCAGAACTCTTCTAAAAGCCTCCAGACCCTTCTAGATGCCCCCAGGATCCTTCTAAAAGCCCTGACCCTTCAAGACCCTCCCCGAATCCTTCTAAAAGCAACCAGACCCTTCTAGAGCCTCCCAGGACCCTTTTAAAATCCCTCACACCCTTCTAGAGCCCCCCAGGACCATTCTAAAAGAACCCAGACCCTTCTAGAGACCCGAAGGACCCTTCTAAAATCCCTCAGACCCTTCTAGAGTCTCCCAGGACCCTTCTAAAAGCACCCAGACCCTTCTAGAGCTCCCCAGGACCTATCTAAACACCCCCAGACCCTTCTAGACCCACCAGGACCATTCTAAATGTCCCCAGACCCATCTAGAGCCCCCCAGGACTCTTCTAATAGACTCCAGACCCTTCTAGAGGCCCCCAGGACCCTTCTGAATGCCCCCAGACCCTTCTAGAGCCCCCCAGAACTCTTCTAAAAGCCTCCAGACCCTTCTAGATGCCCCCAGGATCCTTCTAAAAGCCCTGACCCTTCAAGACCCTCCCCGAATCCTTCTAAAAGCAACCAGACCCTTCTAGAGCCCACTAGGACCCTTTTCAAAGACCCCAGAGCCTTCTAGAGTCCTCCAGGGCCCTTCTAAAAGCCCCCAGACCCTTCTAGAGACACGCAGGACCCTTCTAAAAGCCCCCAGACCCTTCTAGATTCCCCCAGGACCCTTGTAAAAGCACCCAGACCCTTCTAGAGCTCCTCAGGACCCTTCTAAAATCCCCCAGACCCTTCTAGAGGACCCCAGGGTTCCTCTAATGGTCCCCAGACCCTTCTAGAGCCACCAATAACCCTTCTAAATGCCAACAGAGCCTTCTAGACCCTCCCCGGATCCTTCTAATAGCCCCCAGACCCTTCTAGAGCCACCCAGGACCCTTCTAAAAGCACCCAGACCCTTCTAGAGCCTCCACGGACCATTCTAAAAGCCCCCGGACCATTCTAGAGCCCCCCAGGACCAATCTAAAAGCCCCCAGACCCTTCTACAGCCCCATAGGACCCTTCTAAAAGCCCCCAGAGCCTTCTAGAGCCACCCAGGACCTTTCTGAAAGCACCCAGACCCTTCTAGAGCTCCCAAGGACCCTTCTAAAAGCCGCCAGACACTTCTAGAGCCTCCCCGGATCCTTCTAAAATCCTCCAGACATTTGTAGAGCCCCCCAGGACCCTTCTAAATGCACCCAGACCCTTCTAGACCATCACCGGATCCTTCTAAAACCACCCAGACCCATCTCGATCCTCCCAGGACCCTTCTAAAAGCCGCCAGACACTTCTAGAGCCTCCCCGGATCCTTCTAAAATCCTCCAGACATTTGTAGAGCCCCCCAGGACTCTTCTAATAGACTCCAGACCCTTCTAGAGGCCCCCAGGACCCTTCTGAATGCCCCCAGACCCTTCTAGAACCCCCCCAGAACTCTTCTAAAAGCCTCCAGACCCTTCTAGATGCCCCCAGGATCCTTCTAAAAGCCCTGACCCTTCAAGACCCTCCCCGAATCCTTCTAAAAGCAACCAGACCCTTCTAGAGCCTCCCAGGACCCTTTTAAAATCCCTCACACCCTTCTAGAGCCCCCCAGGACCATTCTAAAAGAACCCAGACCCTTCTAGAGACCCGAAGGACCCTTCTAAAATCCCTCAGACCCTTCTAGAGTCTCCCAGGACCCTTCTAAAAGCACCCAGACCCTTCTAGAGCTCCCCAGGACCTATCTAAACTCCCCCAGACCCTTCTAGACCCACCAGGACCATTCTAAATGTCCCCAGACCCATCTAGAGCCCCCCAGGACTCTTCTAATAGACTCCAGACCCTTCTAGAGGCCCCCAGGACCCTTCTGAATGCCCCCAGACCCTTCTAGAGCCCCCCAGAACTCTTCTAAAAGCCTCCAGACCCTTCTAGAGGCCCCCAGGACCCTTCTGAAAGCCCCCAGACCCTTCTAGAGCTCCCCAGGACCCTTCTAAATGCACCCAGACACTTTTAGCGCCACCCAGGACCCTTCTAAAAGAACCCAGACCCTTCTAGAGCTCCCCAGGACCCTTCTAAAAGCACCCAGACCCTTCTAGAGCCCCCCAGGACCCTTCTAAAAGCACCCAGACCCTTCTAGAGCCCCACAGGACCCTTCTAAATGCCCCCAGACTCTTCTAGACCCTCCCCGAATCCTTCTAAAAGCACCCAGACCCTTCTAGAGCTCCCAAGGACCCTTCTAAAAGCCGCCAGACACTTCTAGAGCCTCCCCGGATCCTTCTAAAATCCTCCAGACATTTGTAGAGCCCCCCAGGACCCTTCTAAATGCACCCAGACCCTTCTAGACCATCACCGGATCCTTCTAAAACCACCCAGACCCATCTCGATCCTCCCAGGACCCTTCTAAAAGCCGCCAGACACTTCTAGAGCCTCCCCGGATCCTTCTAAAATCCTCCAGACATTTGTAGAGCCCCCCAGGACTCTTCTAATAGACTCCAGACCCTTCTAGAGGCCCCCAGGACCCTTCTGAATGCCCCCAGACCCTTCTAGAACCCCCCCAGAACTCTTCTAAAAGCCTCCAGACCCTTCTAGATGCCCCCAGGATCCTTCTAAAAGCCCTGACCCTTCAAGACCCTCCCCGAATCCTTCTAAAAGCAACCAGACCCTTCTAGAGCCTCCCAGGACCCTTTTAAAATCCCTCACACCCTTCTAGAGCCCCCCAGGACCATTCTAAAAGAACCCAGACCCTTCTAGAGACCCGAAGGACCCTTCTAAAATCCCTCAGACCCTTCTAGAGTCTCCCAGGACCCTTCTAAAAGCACCCAGACCCTTCTAGAGCTCCCCAGGACCTATCTAAACACCCCCAGACCCTTCTAGACCCACCAGGACCATTCTAAATGTCCCCAGACCCATCTAGAGCCCCCCAGGACTCTTCTAATAGACTCCAGACCCTTCTAGAGGCCCCCAGGACCCTTCTGAATGCCCCCAGACCCTTCTAGAGCCCCCCAGAACTCTTCTAAAAGCCTCCAGACCCTTCTAGATGCCCCCAGGATCCTTCTAAAAGCCCTGACCCTTCAAGACCCTCCCCGAATCCTTCTAAAAGCAACCAGACCCTTCTAGAGCCCACTAGGACCCTTTTCAAAGACCCCAGAGCCTTCTAGAGTCCTCCAGGGCCCTTCTAAAAGCCCCCAGACCCTTCTAGAGACACGCAGGACCCTTCTAAAAGCCCCCAGACCCTTCTAGATTCCCCCAGGACCCTTGTAAAAGCACCCAGACCCTTCTAGAGCTCCTCAGGACCCTTCTAAAATCCCCCAGACCCTTCTAGAGGACCCCAGGGTTCCTCTAATGGTCCCCAGACCCTTCTAGAGCCACCAATAACCCTTCTAAATGCCAACAGAGCCTTCTAGACCCTCCCCGGATCCTTCTAATAGCCCCCAGACCCTTCTAGAGCCACCCAGGACCCTTCTAAAAGCACCCAGACCCTTCTAGAGCCTCCACGGACCATTCTAAAAGCCCCCGGACCATTCTAGAGCCCCCCAGGACCAATCTAAAAGCCCCCAGACCCTTCTACAGCCCCATAGGACCCTTCTAAAAGCCCCCAGACCCTTCTAGAGCCACCCAGGACCTTTCTGAAAGCACCCAGACCCTTCTAGAGCTCCCAAGGACCCTTCTAAAAGCCGCCAGACACTTCTAGAGCCTCCCCGGATCCTTCTAAAATCCTCCAGACATTTGTAGAGCCCCCCAGGACCCTTCTAAATGCACCCAGACCCTTCTAGACCATCACCGGATCCTTCTAAAACCACCCAGACCCATCTCGATCCTCCCAGGACCCTTCTAAAAGCCGCCAGACACTTCTAGAGCCTCCCCGGATCCTTCTAAAATCCTCCAGACATTTGTAGAGCCCCCCAGGACTCTTCTAATAGACTCCAGACCCTTCTAGAGGCCCCCAGGACCCTTCTGAATGCCCCCAGACCCTTCTAGAACCCCCCCAGAACTCTTCTAAAAGCCTCCAGACCCTTCTAGATGCCCCCAGGATCCTTCTAAAAGCCCTGACCCTTCAAGACCCTCCCCGAATCCTTCTAAAAGCAACCAGACCCTTCTAGAGCCTCCCAGGACCCTTTTAAAATCCCTCACACCCTTCTAGAGCCCCCCAGGACCATTCTAAAAGAACCCAGACCCTTCTAGAGACCCGAAGGACCCTTCTAAAATCCCTCAGACCCTTCTAGAGTCTCCCAGGACCCTTCTAAAAGCACCCAGACCCTTCTAGAGCTCCCCAGGACCTATCTAAACTCCCCCAGACCCTTCTAGACCCACCAGGACCATTCTAAATGTCCCCAGACCCATCTAGAGCCCCCCAGGACTCTTCTAATAGACTCCAGACCCTTCTAGAGGCCCCCAGGACCCTTCTGAATGCCCCCAGACCCTTCTAGAGCCCCCCAGAACTCTTCTAAAAGCCTCCAGACCCTTCTAGAGGCCCCCAGGACCCTTCTGAAAGCCCCCAGACCCTTCTAGAGCTCCCCAGGACCCTTCTAAATGCACCCAGACACTTTTAGCGCCACCCAGGACCCTTCTAAAAGAACCCAGACCCTTCTAGAGCTCCCCAGGACCCTTCTAAAAGCACCCAGACCCTTCTAGAGCCCCCCAGGACCCTTCTAAAAGCACCCAGACCCTTCTAGAGCCCCACAGGACCCTTCTAAATGCCCCCAGACTCTTCTAGACCCTCCCCGAATCCTTCTAAAAGCACCCAGACCATTCCAGAGCCTCCCAGGACCCTTCTAAAATCCCTCAGACACTTCTAGAGGCCCACAGGACACTTCTAAAAGCCCCCAGAGCCTTCTAGATGCCCCCAGGACCATTCTAAAAGCCCTCACACCCTTCTAGAGCACACCAGGACCCTTCTGAATGCCCCCAGACCCTTCTAGAGTCTCCCAGGACCCTTCTAAAAGCCCCCAGACCCTTCTAGAGCTCCCCAGGACCCTTCTAAAATACCCCAGACCCCTCTAGAGGCCCCCAGGGCTCCTCTAGTGGTCCCCACACCCTTCTAGAGCCCCCAAGGACCCTTCTAAAAGCCCCCAGACCCTTCTAGAGACACGCAGGACTCTTCTAAAAGCCCCCTGACCCTTCTAGAGCCTCCCAGGACCTTTCTAAAAGCCCCCAGACAATTCTAGACCTCCCGAGGACCCTTCTAAAATCACCCAGACCATTCTAGAGGCTCCCAGTGCCCCTCTAATGGTCCCCAGACCCTTCTAGAGCCCCCAAGGACCCTTCTAAAAGCCCCCAGACCCTTCTATAGCCACCTAGGACCATTCTAAAAGCACCCAGACCCTTCTAGAGCCCCCCAGAACTCTTCTAAAAGCCTCCAGACCCTTCTAGAGGCCCCCAGGACCCTTCTAAAATCCCCCAGACCCTTCTAGAGCCCCCCAGGACCCTTCTAAATGCCCCCAGACCCTTGTAGAGCCCCCCAGGACCCTTCTAAAAGCATCCAGACTATTCTAGAGGACCGCAGGACCCTTCTAAAATCCCCCAGACCCTTCTAGAACAACCCAGGACCCTTCTAAAAGAGCCCAGACGATTCTAGAGCCCCCCAGGACTCTTCTAAATGCCCCCAGACACTTCTAGAGAGCCCAGGGCCCGTCTAAAAGCACCCAGACCCTTCTAGAGAACCCCAGGACCCTTCTAAAACCTCCCAGACCCTTCTAGACCCTCCCCGGATCTTTCTAAAAGCCCCCAGACCCTTCTAGAGCCCCACAGGACCATTCTCAAAGACTCCAGACCCTTCTAGAGCCCCCAGGACCCTTCTAAAAGCCCCCAGACCCTTCTAGAGCCTCCCCGGATCATTCTAAAAGCCCATAGACGCTTCTAGATGCCCCCAGGATCATTCTAAAAGCCTCCAGACATTTGTAGAGCCTCCCAGGACCCTTCTAAACGCCCCCAGACCCTTCTAGAACCTCCCCGGATCCTTCTAAAAGTACCCAGACCCATCTGGATCCTCCCAGGACCCTTCTAAAAGAACCCAGACCCTTCTAGAGGCCCCAAGAACCCTTCTAATAGCCCCCAAGACCCTTCTAGAGCACCTCAGGACCCTTCTGAAAGCCCCCAGACCCTTCTAGAGCACCCCAGGACCCTTCTAAATGCCCCCAGACCCTTCTAGAGACCCCCAGGACCCTTCTAAAATCCCCCAGACCCTTCTAGAGCTCCCCAGGACCTTCTAAAAAAATCCAGACTTTTCTAGAGGCCCGCAGGACCCTTCTGAAAGCCCCCAGACCCTTCTAGAGCCTCCCGGGACCCTTCTAAAAGACCCCAGACCATTCTAGAGCTCCCCAGGACCCTTCTAAAAGCACCCAGACCCTTCTAGAGCCCCCCAGGACCCTATAAAAGCCCCCTGACCCTTCTTGAGGCACCCAGGACCCTTCCAAAATACACCAGACCCTTCTAGAGCCACCCAAAGACCCTTCTCAAAGAACCCAGACCCTTCGAGAGCCCGCCAGGACACTTCTATAAGCCCCCAGACCCTTCTAGAGGACCCCAAGGCCCAACTTAAGGACCCCCGTCTCTCCTAGAAGGGTCTCGGGGCTTTTAGAAGGGCCCTGGGGGGCTCTAGAATGGTCTGGGGGCTTTTAGAAGGGTCCTGGGGTTCTCTAGAAGGGTCTGGGGGCTTTTGAAAGTATCCTGGTGGCCTCTAGAATGGTGTGGGATATATCAGAGGGGTCCGGGGATGATCTAGAAGGGTCTGAGGGCTTTTAGAAGGGTCCTGGAAGGCTCTAGAAGGGTCTGGGGACTTTTAGAAGGGTCCGGGGGGCCTCTAGAAGGGTCTGGAGGCTTTTAGAAGGGTCCTGCGAGGCTCTAGAAGGGTCCGGGGGCTTTTAGAGGGCTCCTGCGAGGCTCTAGAAGGGTCTGGGGGCTTTTAGAATGATCCGGGGAGGGTCTAGAAGGGTCTGGGGGCCTTTAGAAGGGTCCTGGGGTCTCTAGAAGGGTCTGAGTGCTTTTAGAATGATCCGGGGAGGGTCTAGAAGAGTCTGGGGGCCTTTAGAATGGTCCTGGGGCTCTCTAGAAGGGTCTGGGTGCTTTTAGAAGGGTCCTGGGAGGCTCTAGAATGGTTTGGGGGCTTTTAGAATGGTCCTGGGTGGCTCTAGAAGGTTCTGGTTGCTTTTAGAAGGGTCCTGGCTTATCTAGAAGGGTCTGGGGGCATTTAGAAGGGTCCTGGGTGGATCTAGAAGGTTCTGGAGGCTTTCAGAAGGGTCATGGGGGTCTCTAGAATGGTCTGGGGGCTTTTAGAAGGGTCCTGGGGAGCCCTAGAAGGGTCTGGGTTCTTTTAGAAGGGTCCTCAGATGCTCTAGAAGGTTCTTGGGGCTTTCAGAAGGGTCCTGGCGGCCTCTATAAGGGTCTGGGTGCTTTTAGAAGGGTCCTGGGGGGCTCTAGAAGGGTCTTGGGGCTTTTAGAAGGGTCCTGGGGTGCTCTAGAAGGGTCTGGGGACTTTTAGAAGGGTCCTGGGGTGCTCTAGAATGGACGGGGTGCCTTAAGAGGGCCCTGGGGACCTCTAGATTGGTCTGGGGGCTTTTAGAAGGGTCCTGGGGGGCTCTAGAAGGGTCTGGGGGCTTTTAGAAGGGTCCTGGGGGGCTCTAGAAGTGTCTGGGGGCTTTTAGAAGGGTCCTGGTGTCCTCTAGAAGGGTCTGAGGGCTTTAGAATGGTCCTGGGAGGCTCTAGAATGGTCTGGGGTTTTTTAGAAGGATCCGGGGAGGGTCTAGAAGGGTCTGGGGGCTTTTAGAAGGGTCCTGGGGGCCTCTAGAAGGGTCTGGGGGCATTCAGATGGGTCCTAGGGGGCTCTAGAAGGGTCAGGGGGCTTTTAGAAGGGTCCTGGGGGGCTCTAGAATGGTCTGGGGGCTTTTAGAATGATCCGGGGACGGTCTAGGAGGGTTTGGGTGATTTTTGAAGGATCCTAGGGGGCTCTAGAAGGGTCTGATGGCGTTTAGAAGGATCCGGGGAGTGTCTAGAAGGGTCTGGGGGCTTTTAGAAGGGTCCTGGGGGTCTCTAGAAGGGTCTGGTGGCTTTTAGAAGGGTCCTGGGAGGCTCTAGAAGGGTCTGGGTGCTTTTATAAGGGACCGGGGAGCCTCTAGAAGGGACTGGGTGCTTTTAGAAAGCTCCTGGGGGGCTCTAGAAGGGTCTAGAGGCTTTTAGACGAGTCCTGGGGGCCTCTAGAAGGGTCTGGGGGCTTTTAGAAGGGTCCTGGGTGGATCTAGATTGGTCTGGGGGCTTGTAGAAGGGTCCTGGGGGTTTCTAGAAGGGTCTGGGGGCTTGTAGAATGGTCCTGGGGGGGCTCTAGAAGGGTCTGGTGGCTTTTAGAAGGGTTCTGGGGGCCTCTAGAAGGGTCTGAGGGCTTTTAGAAGGGACCTTGGGGGCTCTAGAAGGGTCTGGGTGCTTGTAGAATGGTCCTGGTAGGCTCTAGAAGGGTCTGGGGGCTTTTAGAAGGGTCCTGGGGTGCTCTAGAATGGTCTGGGTGCTTTTAGAAGGGTCCTGGTAGGCTCTAGAAGGGTCTGGAGGCTTTTAGAAGGGTCCTGGGTGGCTCTAGAATGGTCTGGGGGCTTTTAGAAGGGTCCTGGGAGGATCTAGAAGAGTCTGGGGGCTTTTAGAAGGATCCTGGGATGCTCTAGAAGGGTCTGGGGGCTTTTAGAATGGTCCTGGGATGCTCTAGAAGGGTCTGGGTGCTTTTAGAAGGGTCCTGGGGTCCTCTAGAAGATTCTGGGTGCTTTCAGAAAGGTCCAGGGGGCCTCTAGAAGGGTCTGGAGGCTTTTAGAAGGGTTTGGGGGGGCTCTAGAATGGTCTGGGGGCTTTTAGACGGGTCCTGGCGTGCTCTATAAAGGTCTGGGGACTTTTAGAAGGGTCCTGGGGTGCTCTAGAAGGGACGGGGTGCCTTAAGAGGAGGCCTGGGGGGCTCTAGAAGTGTCTGGGGGCTTTTAGAAGGGTCCTGGGGTGCTCTAGAAGGGTCTGGGGTCTTTTAGAAGGATCCGGGGAGTGTCTAGAAGTGTCTGCGGCCTTTCAGAAGGGTCCTGGGGGGCTCTAGAAGGGTCTGGGGGCTTTTAGAAGGGTCCTGAGGGGGTCTAGAAGGGTCTGGGGGCTTTTAGAATGGTCCTGGGAGGCTCTAGAATGGTCTGGGTTCTTTTAGAAGGGTTCTGGGTGCCTCTTGAAGGGTCTGGGGGCATTTAGAAGGGTCCTGGGGGGCTCTAGAAGGGTCTAGGGGCTTTTAGAAGGGTACTGGGGGGCCTCTAGAAGGGTCTGGGGGCTTTTAGAATGATCCTGGTGGGCTCTAGAAGGGTCTGGGGTCTTTTCGAAGGATCCGGGGAGGGTCTAGAAGGGTCTGGGGGCTTTTAGAAGTGTCCTAGGGGACTCTAGAAGGGTCTGGGGGCTTTTAGATGGGTCCTAGGTGGCTCTAGAAGGGTCTGGGGGCTTTTGGAATGATCCTGGGGGGCTCTAGAAGGGTCTGGGGGCTTTTAGAATGATCCTGGGGGGCTCTAGAAGGGTCTGGGGGCTTTTAGAATGATCCGGGGACGGTCTAGAAAGGTCTGGGTGCTTTTTGAAGGATCCTAGGTGGCTCTAGAAGGGTCTGGGGTCTTTTAGAAGGATCCGATGAGGGTCTAGAAGGGTCTGGGGGCTATTAGAATGGTCCTGGGGTTCTCTAGAAGGGTCTGGTTGCTTTTAGAAGGGTACTGGGAGGCTCTAGAAGGGTCGGGGTGCTTTTATAAGGGTCCAGGGAGCATCTAGAATGGTCTGGGTGCTTTTAGAAAGGTCCTGGGGGGCTCTAGAAGGGTCTAGAGGCTTTTAGACGGGTCCTGGGGGCCTCTAGAAGGGTCTGGGTGCTTTTAGAAGGGTCCTGGGTGGCTCTAGAAGGGTCTGGGGGCTTGTAGAAGGGTCCTGGGGGGCTCTAGAAGTGTCTGGGGGCTTTTAGAAGGGTCCTGGGGGCATCTAGAAAGCTCTGGGAGCTTTTAGAAGGGTTCTGGTGTGCTCTAGAAGGGTCTGGGGGCTTGTAGAAGGGTCCTGGGGGCCGCTAGAAGGGTTTGGGGGCTTTTAGAAGGGTCGTGGGGTGCTCTAGAAGGGTCTGGGGGCTTTTAGAAGGGTCCTGGGGGGTTCTAGAAGGGTCTGGGGGCTTTTAGAAGGGTCCTGGAGGTCTCTAGAAGGGTCTGGGGGCTTTTAGAAGCATCCTGGGTGGCTCTAGAAGGGTCTGGGGGCTTTTATAAAGGGTCCTGGGGGTCTCTAGAAGGGTCTGCGAGCTTTTAGAAGGGTCCTGGTAGGCTCTAGAAGGGTCTGGGGGCTTTTAGAAGGGTCCTGGGTGGATCTAGAAGGTTCTGGAGGCTTTCAGAAGGGTCATGGGGGTCTCTAGAATGGTCTGGGGGCTTTTAGAAGGGTCCTGGGGAGCCCTAGAAGGGTCTGGGTTCTTTTAGAAGGGTCCTCAGATGCTCTAGAAGGTTCTTGGGGCTTTCAGAAGGGTCCTGGCGGCCTCTATAAGGGTCTGGGTGCTTTTAGAAGGGTCCTGGGGGGCTCTAGAAGGGTCTGGGGGCTTATAGAAGGGTCCTGGAGTGCTCTAGAAGGGTCTGGGGGCTTTTAGAATGCTCCTGGGGATCTCTAGAAGTGTCTGGGGTCTTTTAGAAAGATCCGGGGAGTGTCTAGATGTGTCTGCGGCCTTTCAGAAGGGTCCTGGGGGGCTCTAGAAGTGTCTGGGGGCTTTTAGAAGGGTCCTGGGGGGGTCTAGAAGGGTCTGGGGGCTTTTAGAATGGTCCGGGGAGGCTCTAGAAGGGTCTGGGTGCTTTTAGAAGGGTCCTGGGGCCCTCTAGAAGGGTCTGAGTGCTTTTAGAAGGGTCATGGGGGTCTCTAGAAGGGTCTGGGGTCTTTTAGAATGATCCGGGGAGGGTCTAGAAGGTTCTGGGGGCTTTTAGAAAGGTCCTGGGGGGCTCTAGAGGGGTCTGGGG
This sequence comes from Clamator glandarius, assembly GCA_033459285.1. NCBI lineage: Eukaryota > Metazoa > Chordata > Aves > Cuculiformes > Cuculidae > Clamator > Clamator glandarius. The sequence continues at coordinate 37,840 of JAUNZM010001869.1, forward strand.
GCTTTTAGAAGGGTCCCGGGGTTCTCTAGAAGGGTCTGGGGGCATTTAGAAGTATCCTGGGGGCCTCTAGAAGGGTCTGGGATCTATTAGAGTGGTCCGGGGGGGCTCTAGAAGGGTCTGGGGGTTTTTAGAAGGCTCCTGGGAGGCTCTAGAATGGTCTGGGATCTTTTAGAATGTTCCTGGGGTTCTCTAGAAGGGTCTGGGGACTTATAGAAGGGTCCTGCGGGCCTCTAGAAGGGTCTGAGAACTATTAGAGTGGTTCGGGGGGGCTCTAGAAGGGTCTGGAGGCTTTTAGAAGGGTCTTGGGGGGCTCTAGAAGGGTCTGGGGGCTTTTAGAATAATCCGGGGAGGGTCTAGAAGGGTCTTGGGGGCGTTTAGAATTGTCTTGGGAGGTTTTAGAAGGGTGTGGGGTCTTTTAGAATGATCAGGGGAGGGTCTAGAAGGGTCTGGGCGCTTTTAGACGGGTCCTGGGGGGCTCTACAAGGGTCTGGAGGCTTTTAGAGGGGTTCTGGGGGGCCCTAGAAAGGTCTGGGTTCATTTAGAAGGATCCGGGGAGGGTCTAGAAAGGTCGGGGGGCTATTAGAAGGGTCCTGGGAGGCTCTAGAAGAATCTGGGGGCTTTTAGAACGATCCGGGGAGGGTCTAGAAGGGTCTGGGGGCCTTTAGAAGGGTCCTGGGGGGCTCTAGAATGGTCTGGGTGCTTTTAGAAGGCTCCTGGGGGCCTCTAGAAGGGTCTGGGGGCTTTTAGAATGATCCTGGGGGGCTCTAGAAGGGTCTGGGGTCTTTTCGAAGGATCCGGGGAGGGTCTAGAAGGGTCTGGGGTCTTTTAGAAGGGTCCTAGGGGCCTCTAGAAGGGTCTGGGGGCTTTTAGATGGGTCCTAGATGGCTCTACAAGGGTCTGGGGGCTTTTAGAATGATCCTGGGGGGCTCTTGAAGGGTCTGGGGGCTTTTAGAATGATCCGGGGAGGGTCTAGAAAGGTCTGGGGGCCTTTAGAATGGTATTGGGGTGCTCTAGAAGTGTCTGGGTGCTTTTAGAAGGGTCCTGGGAGGCTCTAGAAGGGTCTGGGGGCTTTTAGAAGAGTCCTGGGTGGCTCTAGAGGGTTCTGGGGGTTTTTAGAAGGGTCCTAGGGGCCTCTAGAAGGGTCTGGGGACTTTTAGAAGGGTCCTGGGGGGATCTAGAAGGGTCTGCGTGCCTTTAGAATAGTCCTGGGTGACTCTAGAATGTTCTGCTGGCTTTCAGAAGGGTCCTGGGGTCCACTAGAAGGGTCTGGGGGCTTTTAGAAGGGTCCTGGGTGGCTCTAGAAGGGTCTGGGGGCTTTTAGAAGGGTCCTGGGGTGCTCTAGAATGGTCTGGGGCTTTCAGAAGGGTCCTGGGTGGCTCTAGAAGGGTCTGGGATCTTTTAGAAAGGTCCTGGGAGGATCTAGATGGGTCTGGGGGCTTTTAGAAGGGTCCTGGGATGCTCTAGAAGGGTCTGGGGGCTTGTAGATGGGTCCTGGTGGGCTCTAGAAGGGTCTGGGGGCTTTTAGAAGGGTCCGGTAGGGCTCTAGAAGGGTCTGGGGGCTTTTAGAAGTGTCCTGGGGTGCTCTAGAAGTGTCTGGGGAATTTTAGAAGGGTCCTCGGATGCTCTAGAAGGGTCTGGGTGCTTTTAGAAGGGTCTGGGTGACTCTAGAATGTTCTGCTGGCTTTCAGAAGGGTCCTGGGGTCCTCTAGAAGTGTCTGGGGTCTTTATAGAAGGGTCCGGGGGGGCTCTAGAAGGGTCTAGGGGCTTTTAGAAGGGTACTGGGGGGCTCTAGAAGGGTCTGGGGGCTTTTAGAATGATCCTGGGGGGCTCTAGAAGGGTCTGGGTTCTTTTCGAAGGATCCGGGGAGGGTCTAGAAGGGTCTGTGGGCTTTTAGAAGGGTCCTAGGGGCCTCTAGAAGGGTCTGGGGGCTTTTAGATGGGTCCTAGGGGGCTCTAGAAGGGTCTGGGGGCTTTTGGAATGATCCTGGGGGGCTCTAGAAGGGTCTGGGTGCTTTTAGAAGGGTCCTGGGGTTCTCTAGAAGGGTCTGG